>JABFQA010000554.1:0-18794 GCA_022817065.1 Probaryconus sp. ZL-2020 | reverse complement strand
AAAAAAAAAAAAAAAAAAAAAAAAAAAAAAAAAAAAAAAAAAAAAAAGTAGACAAATTTGTATTGTATTATAAGGAATTAAGTAACTAATTTAATGGACGTGTATTGATGGTAAGAATGAATAATGTTATTTGCAAAAGAATGCAGGCAAAAGAAATTACCTCAACCGTTAGCATCATGTCATGCAACAATTTGTCAAGATCACCGTGAGCTTGACTTTCAGCTTCCAGTTCTGGGGGGCTGGGTCGTTGTGGCGGAGCGCTGCTGATACCACTGTCCATGGAAACCGTCAGTGGAGAACCACGAGCTCCTCCACCAGCGTTCTGGTGGACCACCGCGTAAAGTGATCCATCAATAGGTCCGCAAGTATATCCTAGGTCACGAGGCGATATCTGAACTGACGAGCTTGAAGGCGGCGGAGGCGACAGTGGCGTTTCGCGTCCTTCTGGAACAAATGGTTATATCTCTTAACGTGACGATCATCGAATGATTTCAATGATAAACAGTGAGAGCACGGCTTAGTAAGGAATGGATGTTGACACTGTGTTCCTTCCCACCTTTTGTCGATGGTCCATTGTAATTTTTCTCTTGCGACCAACATTCTTCGACTTTTTACCGTCACGTATTACCTATATTCCTTCATCCGAAAGACGCAAGAAATGTAATGAGGGTTGAAGCAAATGTCGAGAGTGGCTCGAAAAAAAGAGAGATCGAAGGGCAAAGTGCCTTGGTAAGTGGCTGTAAAACGCGCTCTTGCTCTCATATTCGCGCGAGCGTATTACACATTAACTTTTAGTAGATACGAACCTGCCTTGCTTTTATGTACACACACACACACAAACATTCATATAAAAAAACTGCAGAAATTCATAAAGCTAAAGGATCGAAAAACAAAATCTTTCTTTTTTTTTTCTCTCGCAAATTTATGCTTCGTGGGGATCCTGATTTTTTGCGATCGCGAAACAACTCTGTTTTAATTCTGGCTGCTTGAAAAAAAAAAAAAAATCCTCAACAGAATTTAATCTTTTTGAAATGTTTTACAGACTTTTTTTTCTTTCAGTGACTAATGAATAACATTTTCAAAATAACAGTTAACGAAGAACGGCCGTTGAGAATCATCGAAAGCTCCGGTTTAAGAATGGAGAGAGAGAGATTAAAATTCGAAAAATTATATCCGTGCGAAATAATTCGCGTGGACATAAGTTTCTTGGCGAGCAAATTGGCAATTTCACGCAATTCCAACCGACGATGGTATCTTGGTTCGCGAACGCGTTGCTGATATTATAATATTATCAAAGCAAAGCGTTCTCTCCCTCAAAGGCTAGAGCGTCACTACCGTTAGACCGATCTTTTATGCGCTTTGCGAGTGGTGCTAAGCTGCGGGCTACGTGCGAAATTCAAGGCATGTATTTTCGAACACGCGATACGATTACGCGCTATTATGTACGAGCAACGGTCTCGCGGAAACCCCTGAACCATTATGCGAGCATGAAATCACGCACAGATACATACGATTCTGGGTGGTCGGAGCCAATTGCAAGAAGATGGCCTCAGTTCTAAGAACATTCGACGATCAAAACTATTTCTCCTTTTGATTGACTTGACTCTTACAGTGAAAATGATAGATTCATTACTCCGACTTGACTTAAACTTGAAATTCAACTTTACGTCCAACGATTCGTTTGAATTCAGACGTTATACCATTTTATTGATACAGAATCAATCTAAAGAACATACAGTTATAGAATTTCTTTGACTGTTAATTCAGAGTTTTTAGAGACTATAATTAGATTATTGAATATTCAGACGAGTAAGTTGTCTAATAATATTGTAATTCAGCTTGATTACTTATCGAATTGTGAACATCTTTACGTATCTTTTATTCGCGCGATTTAAGTGCCATAAATCAAGACGTACTCACGTTTGATTTGATTTGACGCGTATTCGTATGAATTACAATGTCTGACGATGGAAGATTTAATACGTTGAAACAGATGTCAGAATTAATTCCTGCTATAAAATATGTTCATCCATCATACAATTAGATGCGCGATGAAACGTTTGATCTCAAGTCTCTTTACTTTTATCATTTTGTCTTAATTAATTTATGAATTACATTTTAAAAAGTTATTGCCATTTTAACAAACCAGTGCAAGTGATCAAATATTTTTATACAGCAGACATATTTTTATGTTTTGTCAAGGACTTCCTAAAAAAAAAAAAAAAAAAATATATTTTACACAATGCAATGATATCTCTCTGACAAATAAATGTAAAACGGATCTGTGAGGAACTGTTACGTGATTGAAGCGGTTTTTCCAGCGTCGTCATTAGCCGGTATCTCGGTGTACAAGGAAGCCTAAGGATGCCAAAAAAAAAAAAAAAGAAAAAAAAAGAGACGCGCGTTTCGACGAAAGAGACACAAATGCGAACTCGGAGGTAGAGCAGCAAGAAGAAGCTGAGTACGAATTACCAGTTTGACGGGCTTATAGAGATTCATGAGTGTTGGGCGAATGGCAATCGGACTGGCTTATCTCGCCCCTCTCGAACCCACCGATCTGTCACTATCGACAGGATATTCCGTTATCGTACAGTCTCCCTCTGGACACGACCGCGAAAAAAAAAAAAATCTGAAAAAGATCCGAAATTCATCCAATGCTACTGAAAGTCTAGCAAATTCTGACGAACTTTCTATACAATGGCATGCGAAATCTAGCAGAAAACGGCAACACTGGTATCATCTCTTCCAAATCCTATTACTATCCGTAAAGCTGGATATTTGCATCCCAAAGCAACTTGCCTTATAAACTTTCTCGCACCCACAACGTACATTGAATTACAGTCAGATCAGAGCCGAAGATAATTTTACGTTTCCTACGCAGTAGGTGTTAACTCGGTTTTCTTGAAAATTTTCAACTTTTGTTCGTTTGTTTTTGTCTGACGTGACTTTTCGACCAAAGGAATCGCAGGCTTAAAGCGCTTCAAATATAATAATTTAGTCCACCGATGTATACGAAAGATATTCCATTGATTTTCGAATTTTGATGGATAGATCGTAGGCGGTTCGCTTCATTAGAGATTACGTAAACTTTATGATAATTACTTGTTAGACGATGTCGAAACTACGGAAAATGTTCCTCAGATTTTCTGATGATTAAAGGTGTATTTTCAGTTCTTCAAAAGCAATTAGTCTCATGTAGAAACACGACAAACGCACAATTGGAACATGACACAGAGTTCCCTTCACTAAGAGCACAGAGTTGGTACTGTCTCAACTTTAGACACCGCCATCGATGGAGGTTCGCTACGTCCTACGCAACAACTTTTGTCTCACAAGATTCGGTCTTGTCAATTCTACCAAAGAAAAAAGCGATTACCATTCTTATTTGTTTTTTTTTTCGTAAACATAATTAACAAGGAATTTAAGTAATCGTTATATCAACTGAACGTAGATAACTATTAAACTTTGAAACTGCTAAACAATTCCTGAAACGGTAAGGCAAACCATCAACTCATCCAAAATTATTTATAATTCCAGATGCAAATAGAATGTGCTCCGCATTCTTAATTAAAATAATTACATCCACCAGATCCAATTCTAAATCTAATTTCCTCGTCTATCGCGAGACGAAGGAGTGAGTCCTCATTCACAGTGGCGTAATTTAAATTTTGGGTAACATAATACCGAGGCCTCGGAGCAAAAATGTAATGTTTGCCATTACATGTTACGTGCACGTGCACGTGGCTCCAAGATCCGCGTCAGCGATGATTTCCTCGGCAAGTTTCCTCTTCGCTTGGATTTATTCGCTCGTGTGCGAAAGACGTTACTGACTAGCGCTCGTGTATGCAGAACCCCACCATCGGACCAACCGAGATACCGGTCACCAGTCCTTCTACGGCAACTCTCGGCTTCGATCGTAACCCACCGATCTCTCTGCGGACCGTTGCAAAGTGAGTGACAAGAGGTTTCAAACCAGCCTGCTTAAAAGACACCGAGAACTGTCGATGGACCATATACGGATTCCATATACTACCTAAATATTATCGCCTAATTACCTTTTGCGACAATCAAATATCAAAATGCGACACCAGCACTACTTTGGCATTTTTCTTTATCGCGTTTTAGCGATAATGACGCGAATATTGTTTGTCTTACAAAAAATAAATTAAATGTCGAAAAGAAAATGGATCCTCATTAATAAATTTCAAGCACCAACTATTAATGCCTTGAAAAGGTATTTTATAGACACTTCGCTTCGCTGTGTGTAATCTTGGCGTGTTACACTTCTAGTCTTAAAAATAAATAACAGACGAACGACTATCATTACTATAATTTAGGTACGGTTTATGAATAATATTAGAGGAAATATGAGTAAGAGGCGGGTTTACTGGAACAGACAGAAATGTATATTATAAGGGAGCGAGAATGAGTAGAACAAAAAGACGCGTAGCAAATTCATCGGCCGTTTACGACGCTTAACACTTATTTTAGTTTATGCACTCTGGGTTGAGGCAATTGTTAATTACATGTCATTAGGGCCTTCGGTAGAAAATAAGTCATGTCACACAGTTAGCTAAATTATAGAAACCCGAGGAAAGTTCTCGCGTTTTCATCACGCTCGTTAAGTGTTATCTCCGATCCAATAAATTGACCGTCATGCATTTTAATTAAATCAACATCGATGAAGATTAAACTCTTGACGGTCTAATGACGATTTCCGTTTCGAGCATCGAACAGGGAAAGCTGCTTTAATTCAACAGCCAATAAATGAGCAATTTAAATGGTGCTCTCTTTTTATTTCATCTCCTTTTTTTTTTTCCCAATTCAAATTCATTAATTGATTCAGCGGAAAGACATTACCAAATGTTCTATACAAAATATCAAGAGAATACAAAATATCAAATGTTGGATTTTTCTTTTCCTATATAAATTTCTATAAATTCGCTCTTGAAATCCAGGAATCAGTTCTTTAAAGTTCGATTATCGTTTCCCGCGGACTTTTAAACGTACAGCTTAACAACATTGATACCGTTCGATCTGAGAGTCGTCATGCAGTGTGCTCGCTTAGGAAATGGAGCCCTTTTTCTTTTTCATTTTTTATAGAGATAAGTAATGTCTCTTGGGCGGAAGTGCTACGCCGCGGTCACGATCGGTATCGAATATCTCGTATCGTGTTGCAATACGTCGTGTAAGAATACTTCGTGCCACACGCTTCGACCGCGAAGACCAACGTCCGCCTATTCTCGCGACTGCGATTCGCGTATCTCGATCGTGAGATCTCGTCACAGAGACGCTAAAAAGGTGCCAACGTCCCGAATACGATAATTAATGATCCGATATCGTTTGAGTGGTCGCGCGCGGAAATTTTCGCATCTTCACTGACAATGACGAAACGGTCAACAAATTATGACAAGTTCTCTAATATTAAATACCGTTAACTTTATGTTAGAAAATGTTAATAATGCTTCAATAGTTTGGCCACAAAAATCCAATATTCCGACGGAACAACTTTTTCGAATCGTCTGAACCACTAAATTTAAACAATCCTTGTGATATGATTCTTAGAAAAGCAGCTTATTACGAACAATAATATTCAGATGGTTATATGTTTTTTTTTTTGCATCTATATTTAAAATTGAAATGGGTTAATGTTCTCTTCCGACAGTCAGGCGGCTTAGAAAATGTTTCATTTGATATTTCCGTGGCATCGATTTGAACTTTAGATCGTGGGTGAAAGACCTTCTGAAAGGCTTTTCATTCAAAGAACAAGGTGTTGGGCGACGACTTGATAATAATAGAGTCGTTATAATTTTCATATATTCATGGTGGCGAATCACATAAGCGCGGGGCGGCTTATTCAAGCGTAACACTTCTATTTCTACTGTCGGAGCGTAACCAGGGTAGTGTACGGAATTGGTCAATCTACAAACGCGGAGTAGTATTCCTGGCGAATCTGGGACAAGGACGCGACCATTCGATCGTGAACCGATGCGTCATAATGCGTAATTTGTTACCATTAAAGTGGAATAACGTGACGTTAATTCCTTTTTTACGAGGCTCTTTCGAAGAGCCGACTCTCCTTCGATTACGACTCACTTCTAATTGCTGTTATATATTGTTTTTGAGTGCTTTCCTTTCTCGGTGAAAATCATTTTGTTTCGATCCTTCGTCTGGCAATATCGTTCTAATAATATTTAGTAGTCTGGATTCATTTTAAGTTACAGATCGTTTGTCAAACTGTTGCCAAAGTAATTGTCAACGTACTTAAGTTAGTTTGGAAACAGCATGGCAAACTAGTCTGGAATTGAAACTAATCCAGACTAATTTTAGTATCCAGACTTTTAACAGATTGCGAGGAAAAAAAATTATTTGGAATTTGATGGAAAAAATATTTGGTTTCTGTGGTTATTTTTGATGAAAATCAAGTTTGATGAAAGAAAGCGAAACCCAATGCTTCATCGAGAGACGACGACGCCTCCGCATTTCTCATTGACCTCCATTCAGATGACATAAAAATGTGCTGTGCGTTTTAAAATACATTTTTCAGCTATCTCTTCGATAGAAAGATCATGCTTCAAATAATCAAACTCTCAAAAATCGCAGTTCGTTCAATCGAAAGGATAGTCGGCTGAATTATATTTCTGTTAAGTCTAACTATATTTGATGGCTTAGCCAATTATCCACATGAGTTCAGAAATCCAGTTTCGTCAGATAAAATAACGTTTTATCGGTCTAACGAAACAGAATGCATTCAGTTTCATCTCATCAAATCTGTCCAGTTTCACTTATATTAATTTCTCTCGCATTGTGTCGCTTTAAAGTTACGTTACAGCTCTAAAATAGGAACCCGAGGTTCAGTCGCCGATGACTATTGCTAGCGATGACAACCTTGAGGACAAATTTGATTGTTTACGTCGAGTCAGTTAGACCGTTTATGTAACCCAATGAAATAATTTATGTTCAGGCAAAGGCACTTTTTCCAGGAACAGGCTTTGTCCTGCGAAACCGGAGGTATGTATTCGAAACGGGAGCGAGAGCGAGCCAAGAATCCGGTCGACCGTTTTTGGAGGGAGCCCTCAATACCTCTTTGCAACATCTTTCATGAGGATAATTTCAGCGTTTGTTTTTGGAACGCAATTTATGGCGTTGCTTTTAATTGGCGAATCGAATTAACGTTCAATTTCTGTCCTTGGTATTTTATTCGTTTTTGGTATAACGAAATCAACAATTTTTGTATAATTTTTTACAAACTCATTTACGAACTCATAGAAACTATAGAATCTCTTTGCAAAATGCTGAAGGAATTTTACATCAAACTCTGTGTTTTGAATTCAGTAATAATTCTGCTTTAAATCAAGACGCTTAATGACTCGAATTGAGAAATCACTTATCAGAATTTTGAATTCAAAATTTAATAATTATGAAACGTAACTGTGCGAAGAACGTACGCTCAGTCTGATACTATAAATACAGATTCTAATTTTAATGGTTTATTTAAATACGTTTCCGGAATGAAAGGAAGGAGGTAAATAAAATTTATATCAAAGCGCAGTATCAATAATCCAAATTCAATCGAATTCTTTTGGATCAGAATCTTTCTGAAACAAAATTGATCGTCGTTTTTACGACGATCGATCCCGTTGATAAGGCAGGTATCTGCGTGGTTTAATTCTAGCTCGATTAATTCGAACGAAAACACGCGACACAGTTTTTTCCGTGATAAATCGCCGCTCGGAAAAAATTCAAAAAAAAAAAAAAGAAAAAAGAAAAGAAAAAAAGGAAACAACAAAACACACATACCCGATTTCTAGGCTGAGAGTGCAGTTGGTATCGTGCGATCGCCGGAGTCGACAATGTTAGCAGTCGCGATCGTGATCGATGCCGATACGATCTATAACGCATAAACACGTTCACATGGGCGTTCGCGAGCGAATCGCGCATTAAACTGAGCCAAACGAACGCGCGAAAGCTCGGGACCGCTTTCCATCCGCGGCGTCTCGACACCAAGAATAAACTACTCGTCCCCTCTTGGGCTCGCGAGAAATTCACCTTCCACGCGCAATTTCCTTCATTTTCTTGCCTTTACGTCTGAATCATGTACGACTCAAGAAAAGTTTTTCAATAAAATAATCATTCGGACTCACCCTCTTCAAAAAAAAAAAAACTACCCTTTTCCCTTCAGAATAAAACAGATCATCTGAATACAATTATTCTCTGTAAATCAACAGTTTCAAAGTCTTCGCTGACATTATATTTTGAACTGAAGAACATTGGGATTTTAAAAACAATTGTAGAAGAAAGTGAACTGAGACAGTCGACCGTAATTACACTTTCCTAGAAAGCTTACAAGTTGACTGTATCAAATTAATGTAAATTAATAAGCAAAATGTTTATCGCGATAGTTTGCAGTAGAAAATGTAGCACTGTGCTGAATTGCTGTAAATTGAAATCGCAAGACGTCTTTATATCTTAGCACCGATTATTTGTATCATTTTTAAGATGATTACTTTATCGATTAGCGCGCTTCATTTCGCAAATGCACTTGCTCGGTAATTATGACGTGACTCTTAATTATGAATAAAATGTTTTTCTGCAGTGTCATTTTAATTTTCAGCTGTGCAAACTCGCTTTTTATAACATCAGTAATAAAAAAAAAAAAAAATGATAAACAAAGTAACGGTTTCAAAAAAAGTCGGTCACTTAACGAAAAAAAAAAATGTTTTATCTTCATTCAGTCTAAACCTTCCATTTCTTTTGACTTTGAGTTTGTCGATAAAATTCGGTTATATTTAGATCACTTTTTTTTTTTTTTGAAGCATCGTCATTATTCTCGAAATCTTAGTATCCTTGATACTAAAACCATCATTTTCTTTCAGGGTATTAACATCAAAACGCTCTTTCCTTTTTATCAATAATGAACGTAAAAGAAGAAAGCAAAGTGAAAAGACGAAATAAGAAATCAGACGGTTGGAAATTCCATGTCTAGTGCCCTGCGCGGTGACCTGCGGGAAAGTGAAAAGAAGCAAAAAGGGACGATGCTCGTAATAAGCATTCGCGGTGTGAAAAGCTGATGCTTAAAGAGCGAGACTGCTGTCTACCGACTGGGACTATAAGAGTAGGCTCTTAATTTTAGATTCCTACGTTCCTGCGATTCGCAAGCCCTCGAGTACATAAGCAGTGCGTCATGAAGATAACACCGACATTCTAAGCATTCTACAGTTCGAATCAAAAAAGAAAAAAAAAAAAAAAAAATTCAATTTAGTGACTCAAAATGAATCATTTCTATGATTATTTCATACGAATTGAGCAATTTTGGTATTTGGTATTCTGGATCCCTCACACAAAGTGACCATATAAATGAGATTTTCTAAATAATCGTATAAATCTGTTTGCAATAAACATTACCGCAAGATGTTTGAATCTGAATGTCTTTGTCCATTTTAAGACCATTAATATACGGCACCTCTTCTCTATTTAGCTTTATCATTCGAATGTAGAAAGTGTATGTATATAAAGTTATTTGCATGAAACGATATGACGATGCCGACCATAAAATATCCATATTATCATATGTATGATAAACGACAATGAGAACTGACACTTAAAACCGGTTCTTAAATATGAGAGACTTTCACACTAAAGCTTCTTCTAACAGCGTATTGTTTCTAGTGACAAGTTGAAACCACTGACTATTTTTCATAACCGGCAGTTTTCACGGCATGCTGAATAGTCGGTAGCCGAGTCCGAAACACCGCGTTTCCTGAAGCTTAGACTTTAAAACGTGGGATTGCCGCAAATCTTGTTACTCGCATTTGTCTTGAGTTTCTTACGTTACGCACGAATAGTATAGAACGTTGACATCGGGATATTTTTAACTTTCGTGATATTTTAAGATTTCACCGAAGAAACAAGAATAAACAACAATAAACAAGATTGATGAATTAATTTTTTGTTATAAATAATATTCCTTATGTTCCTTACGTTGGAATTCAATGAGGCGAATTAAATTTGCAATTCTAAAGTTAGTTTAATTCTGATTCGGTTTAACGTGAAGTATTTGCTACGTTTCAAACGACTTATGAAACTTTTATTGAGATGAATAACTCCAGACAAAACATTTGGAGCCAAAAAGTACCACACGATATTGGGTATTAAATTACATATTATTTACTGTGACGAAGTCATTCGTCTCGAGTTACTGCAGTTATAGCAGGGTTCATCTGTGTATCATTTTGTCATTTATACGTTCGACAAAAGTGAATTCAATATACGAACGTGGACATTGTAATACCACTAATAACATTAAATTAAGATCTTTGTGTGCTTTAATTTTAAATTGAAGAATTCATTTTATGCTTTAAAAGTTAACAGAAACAATCTATGAAAATTCATATCAGAATATATAAGTACTGGAGTAGTCTTTAAGACAAAAAAAAAAATCAAAATTACGAACACAAATCACATTGAATAATATTGTATATATTCATTAAGACGATTATTAAACGGATGAATATTTATGATTCCGAGCAGAATAGCAAATTAACTGTTGATTATTGAAGTTAGATTTCCTTGTTATCATACCACTTTGTGAATTCTGCCTTTCTTAATTAGTCGATGATAATCTGATCAGAAGGTCAGGTATATATATAAAAAAAAAATTCTATTCGCATTTTATCTTTTAGACTAAAAACATTTATATATAAAAGTACCGTATATTCAAACATTAATCAAGAGAAAAGATAATCATTTATATTCATTTTAAAAAGAAAGACTTTCAATATCACAAAGTCTGGCTCCATTGAGCGCGTTTACGTCAGTCATTTTATGTCCACTAATAAGTTGGAACAATATTGCTTCCACACGCAGCAATGACTATTTAACTTGGCGAGTTAAATTTGGGTCAACGGTTTATTGGAAGCAGCCATGTGTTGTCTAGCGTATCAAACGTACACACCACTAGTGTTTTCTTGAGCCAATTTGAATCAGAGTTAAACCATCGAACTGACGTGCACATTTTCTCGATTCGAGTCGTGCAGATTCTGCAGATTCGAAATCTTTCGTATTGACCGAGGTCTTATTTCAACTGGAAACGCGCGGATATTTTTAAGATCGGCCAAGGTGTGTCCTTACTAATCAATAAGTCAACCGACGTAATGGATTAAGGGCGGTTCAATTTAGAATGTTTGCAAATTATTTAAAAGCATTTGATAATGATTTATAATAACGTACCATCGTCGCTGATTTCTAGATTATTGTAACTGTCCCAATGTAAAATAGGATCGTGGTGGGCGGAAGTGTGTGGTACCGCTGGCGTTGGGGCAGGAACCGGACCATCTTGACGCCTGGCATCAGTGGCAAAATAAAGCGTCACCACACTATCTGGCGGACATCTCGGGTCGCTACAGGCAATGTCCAATTCCGATCGGGGAAAAGACACTACGTTTTCCGTTATGACACACGTATGAAACTGCAACAGATTAATTTCATCATTTCATCAGAAAATATTCATTTATTTCAATCGACCATCGAGTTGTATTTTAATAAACAAATTAATGACAAACCTGAAGTGAAAACATGACTTCTCGGCTTTGTTTGGAGAACACCCTGTGATAGCATTTGACCAGAATGTCTCCCCGTAGTCGAAGTCCGCCGAGATTTACTGTGAATTCGCGTGCATTTGTCACGGAATATAGGTCAGAAGTATACACAGGTGTGAGTCCTTCGTAAACTTTGAGAAATGCCCGGCAGCCCGTAGGTTCAAAAAGGGGAACACCCAGAACAGTCAGGTGCGTCAAATATAATGGAGATGGGCTTATACGTAATGAACCGGAAAGCAATCCAGTGAAATACTCGACGTATCTAAAAGAAAGCAAATAGGTATAAACAATTACCAATTTCTCGCAACATTTATTTTAATGGACGACATCTTATACGCGCTTCTATCCGTTCGAGAATTATTACCCCAACGAAACAGAAACAGTTTCTTCGAATGTTGCTAATGAAACATTATTTATGAGCGGTAACGTCTGAGTTATGAATCCAACTAAATTGATACGAGGAAACGCGCGGCTTTAGTTAATTAATGGATGAATTTTCAATTGAAAATGATTTTGGTGGAATTACTCCGGTTGCTCGTTCAATCGCACGCGATTATTGCTCTGAGCGTGATTGTTGAATGTACGATAATCAAGCACCTACATACGCGCGCCTCAAGTCTCGAACCCGTTTATAAAGGGTCAAGGGCACGATCGGTACTATGACCTAGCTAAGCTAGATCATCATTAATAAGGATGAACGTGGGAATCTTATTACAGCAAGTTCTCGTTAAGGAATATAAATAGGGAAATTTTGCTCCCAGCTTATTTTTTTTTTTTTTTTTTTTTTTTTTTTTTTGTCCAGACGATAATCAACAAATGTCATTATTAAATCTAACCCAATGATAACATAAGAGCATCTGCGGTGGCGACTGCTCTTGGGAAAAGATCACGGAAGAAATATCTTAAACAAAATAAGATAAAATAACGTTAAATTCTGCAAAGTCCTTGGCGGAAAAACGACTTTCTATGATCTTATTTGTGATAATGGCTAAACGGAAAATTAAAACCAAGTTTGGTAGATTGTAAACATAGATAAGATATTGGGCAAATAAAATCAAGCGGTAACTAGGGGTATAATTGGAATAACTGTAAACAAATAATTAAATTATGTAATGAAAATTAAAAGGTAGTAATATAAAATGATGAACGAGGAATAAAAATAATGTTATTATAACCGGTTTCAGAGAAATGAAACGCTGAAAATGATAGCACGAACATGACAAAAAATTGTTTCGATGTGTTATCGTTATTGAAAATAGAAAGAGATGTCGGTTTCATAGAAAAGCTTATTATCCAAGTTTACTGAAAGCATAATTTTATTGCATAATTTTATTGCAGAGATATTTATTGATTTATGATATCGCGTCATTTGCTTTAATAAATATTCCATCATAAATAATCATCCTAATCGGCGTATTTATTAAAATAAAAAAAAAAAAAAAATAATAATAATGTTGTGCAAACTTATTTAATGCCAGGGGCTAAGTGTCATAAACTGTAATTTTTCTCATGAGAATAAAGCCAGTTTTCTGTTATGAAGTGTAGCAAATTGCTCCGATCTAGAAACATCAATTACTTAAAATATCCTCTTTCTTGAAAAAAAATTTCACTGTTAAAATTAAACCCATTACATTAAAGAGTAAAAAGTGTTTTTAATCAGTATGAAAATAAAGATACAACGAATTAGAATTTTTGAGTGATGACCGTTAAGAGAATATTTTATAATATTACCTGCGATGTGAAGGTACGTTAAGGCCGCCAATTTTGTCGTCGAGAAATCTTCTCATAGCGTACCTGTCGAGAGCCTGATCGCGACCGCCGCAAATACTACTGTAATTCATGTAAGCCGAGACTGCTACTCCCAGTCGTTCTTTACTACCCCTGAAAACACGCAACAATTAATTGAATAATATTTTTTTTCAATTATAATTACAATATTTTAAATGCTTTCATCGAAAGGTACAAAACGAATACATGAAAGCCTTCCTCATTACAAAAGCTTGGCGGAGGATATAAAATCCACGATAACTTACTTAGCATGAAGAACAACCACTCGATTTGATGCCGCGTTTAGCCAGGATTCCAGCTCCTTGCAAAGAGCGCAAAGCCTCTCTAGACTAGGAGCTAATCCTTGCGGCCATCCTGCCTCTCTTAAGTTCGGCTCACCCGCTCGTCCAGGAGAAGATAAATTGAAAATCTATTTCAACATAAATAACATCGTTTATAACAACTGTTTATAATTTCAAAGCTACTGAACATTTTTTATAAATAATTTTCTTTTACCATACAGAATTATCGTGTTAGGAAAAAAATGTTCAGACTTTAATTCAGTAGTAAACACATGACGAATGCTTCTAATTGTAAGTTAGGAAGTATCTTTAAAACACTATTAGTAACACTAATTACAAAGTTGACTGAGCTGACAATTAGAAATCAAAATATGCGCAGTAAGAACTTGTCATTCCCATTACATAATGGAAGCAAATTATTTTAAGAAGGCCGTACCAGATTGTGGGAACAATAGAAATCACTATACTTTTTTTATCACTCAATGTGTCAAACTCGTACCTTATTGCATTTCCAAGAAAATTCATCGCAACAAAATTTATTTATACAGATTGTACATTTTTAAACTGGTACGCCGAAAGAAATTCTATAGCAACGTTCACAGGTCACGTAAGACATTGAATTTTGATACTCACTAAATAATTATCACCGTGCTTCCCTCGCAGCAGTGTCGTGGCGTGTTCGAGAACCCCTCTTGCATCTTCCCTATACCACAAGGCTATAATCCTTTCGGTGACGTAACACAATTCCATGACTTCGGTGACGCGACCACCCTTTGAGGAGCTCGTTGTCACCGAATCCGCACCAACGCCCGGTGTCCTTGGGCTCGTCGTCGTCGGCGTCGCCGTCGTTGTTGTCGGCTGGATCTTCGAACACAAGTACATTTACATTGAAAATCAATGACTTCAAATTTACTTTCTGTCAGAAAAAAAGGTCTATAAAACCTAAATCATTTCATACAAATATCATAATCTTGGATTATTAACTCGGAGAAAGAAGCTTTAGAAAAATTACCATCTTTGTTAGTAAAGTTACGATATAAAGTTTCAACAAGCTAGCAAGTTTTAGCAAAAAAGATGGTAATTTTCCAGTCAGGGAAAATATACCAACAAGGATAGTAATTTTTATTTGTTTCCTTTTTCTCAGTGAAGTTTCATTTTTACCCCTAAACACATTCTTCTTTTATGTTTGGCAATTAATGGAAAAAAAGAAAAAAAAGAGATGAAATGCTAATTTTGTAAACCTCGCATTGCGAATTGCGACGAGTTAAAGAAATTCCTTTGAGTGGTAGCACCTTGGTGTACTTTGGCGCGTACTGTATCTTGACGACGAAGGTTGTCTTGGGCATGGCGGCGCTCGCCAACGAGACCGTATATTATCACTATAAATCGGCATGTAATCCTGTCACTAACAAGGGCTTGCGAGGAGTTCGTTTCGTCGAGCGTTGGTAGCGCGACGCTGACACTGTCTGTATTGTGTTTCGGTACGCACTGAAGACGGATTCAGTGCTAGACAGTATCGTATACATAAATAGTATATATAGACACCGGTACCACTCGATCCTCCACGAAACACTTAGATCACATCTCTAGTACAAGGATGCACGCGTGATGTAACGAATTTGCGCGGATAGCGTGACAACTGCTATCTAGTTTAAGCACTACTTTACGACTTCACTCTGTCGTAAGTTTTAGAATTCTTGCAAACACCAAGATGTCTTTGCTAAATATTCAATTGCGGATCGACTTTCTGATCGCGAGGAACGTCTTCAGTCGCGCGATCATTCTGACAGATCGCTGTTGGCATTTTAGATTTCTCAGCGAAATTTTAAGATTTCTCTCCCACAAATTACAAGTCTTACTTTGAATTCAAAATTCTTGGTAGAAGAAATAGTTTTGCATTATTATGGCAGGTGAAAAATACTTGTCAAATTTTCGAAGAGTTGTTTGGCTCGATTGTTTTGAAGTCCGCGTGGAATTTGGCTCATTAATATTAAATGTTCTAAATAGAACGATGCTCTGGAATATTTAGCGTTACGAGCAATAAATACTCATCAAACATTCAGTCATGGTAATTTTTAGAACACATAAAGCCGAATATCGTTATGCAAGTTATACAACGTGGATTACGGCATCTGCTTTTCAGTAGGCACATTTAGAGTGAGATCATGAAATGAATAACATGAAATTTTAAGAGTCACCGAACAGATACATCTTCTGTAACCATCAAAACTGTAGCAATAATTATTCTGCATCAACGCGAACTCACGCTCAAATGAGAGAGATATTACTAAATGCCGTCATCTATGTCATCGTTAATCATTTATGGATTATCTTGGTGTTTTACATCATTGACAAGGTCAATGATACATTTTCAGAATATGGAACAAATATTGGCAAACGCGGTATTAAGAATTTAATGTTTCCCTTTGTGGAATATTTTTTGGACTTTTTAAGATGACATAAAACAAATCGGAGGTATTGGAACCTTAATTTATGGCGGATCCCCCTTAGGATGCTGATGCGGTAATCCGGCTTTGTCAGTTTCCTTAAACTGCTTTCGGTTGCACAATTCTTACAGGGCTTGTCAGTTTTTTTTTTTAATCTGCGTTCATATTTAAGTTGATTAATTGATAAACATAAACAACTTACAACAATAATATCACTAATTATATATCTTGAATGTTATGAAAAACTCCATAATAAATCGCAATTTATTTTATTTTTTTTTTTTTTTTTTTGCGAAGTTTTATTGAACGTTACGAAATTGCGAGTTAGCAAATGGATAATCAAGAGTTTATAATCGATGAATGAAATCAAAGCTCGACGTATCAAATGTTAGACTGCGTTGAATTTAATGAACGGCTACGATTTTATTATCCGTATTAGAATATTTGCACAATGCAACACGCATACATATCGGCATTGTGCTTTGCCGTTTTGCAAAATCATCCTTATCTTTGAAACGATCGACAACATTATTATCCGGCACATGAAATGTTTGAAACGGCATTTGCACGCTGTGAATATTTATGGCAAACGTTGCATCTTAAGTCGCAGCTTATGGCCTCCCGTCAATTCACCAGGCATTTTATGAATCATCGATTGTTCGTCGAACGCACTTGACATCCGATAGGAAATTAAGAAAAGAAGAAGAAGAAGAAAAAAAAAAATACAATAAAGCATTTGTGAGCGCGCTCATTGAAGCGCATAAAAAAAGCAGATCTCATTTATGTTTTTCTAGGAAGACGCGGCTGCTTTGTGACGCGCAATGTTCCTCAGACGCAAAGTCGTCCCACCCTTTAACTCCGATACTTTGACCCAGATCCGGCGACGACTGGGGTTATATTTTGATGCGTCACAGGTTTTAACATGTGTTCCGGAAAATGGATTGTCGCGTTTGCCGTTGAAATTTAATAGACGCGAGACGTAAAAATTGGATCAGGTAAAATAGAAATTTTAATTCCATTTTTATTTTCCGCTATAAAAATATCTTTAGACCGGACGTGAAAAGTCAATTAATTACATTAGTTTAAACTTGCCAAGAATTTGATTAGCAAATTAGAGTAATTTTTTTGTAAAAAATGTTTCGCGTTGGAATGAGTATTGATGACAAATAAAAGTTTCTAAACCCGGTTTTTAACCATCCACTGTACGTTGATAATAACAATATATTGCTTTTGCAATATTTGGCTTTGATTTATATTAAGTTACCGAGTATAATAAAGATGAATAATGGGTTTTGTAATAATCATTGTTGTTGGGAACTGACACCTTCTGCTTGTAGAAAAATAAATGACTGAAGAATTTTAGTCATTTATTTTTCATACGGCATAGCCAAACGTAACGCAGACTCTATTCTCAAGAACCGGGCAGGTTATGATCCCATAAATGTATTTTTAGTCAGCAGAACAAATGCGCTTTTGCAAGTTCAAAAATCGTTACGTCTGTTTCATTTGCTTTGTAATTTTATTACTTACGAGCCTGCTTTATTCGTTCAAGAAATATAGTTCCATTGGTATTACCGAAAACTCAGTTAAGAAAATAATTGATCTAAAAAACTGGATAATACATTTATAAGAATCGTTATTTCTTGTTTGATCGCTTGAAATATATCTTATACGATTTGTAGGACGGAACAAATTGATAAGTTTATGGGAGCGATGAAAAAATTATATTACTTATGCAATCCTTAATCAAGTGCAATTGCAGAGGGCGATAAGTTCGTGTGAAAGATAAATAGCGCTACTAATGCCAATTAGCACTAATCACTATAATTGACGACAGTTCATTTGTAATTGGTAATAACGCAGAAAATCGCGTACATTTAAGGTTTAATTCTGCGTTCGTGCTCAAAAAATTTGTTCATTCAATTCTTCTGCAACATTAAATCGAAATTATTTTATATTGATATTCGCGTTTTATTTTTCTAAAACGCCGCAATTAAAGTGATACTTAATTTCTGATAAATGATACCGTAGACGTGTTTTTCGCAAAATAAATTTTCAGTTGCAAAAGCAGCTTTTCATATGTCCGTGAAAACATATATTTCAGGTGGAATGCGAAGTGACGAGAAAAAGTTAGGATACACGATATGTAAATCTTGATCGCGACAGAAATAAATTACGTGCATATGCGTGTACTCGCGGTGTAAGATGATGTCTACTGTGCATAACGGATATAGCGGAATTTCCTCCAATCCGCGTTTGAAAACTGACGGCTTCCATTTAACCAACTAAAAGCCACATAAATTGATTTTTCGTGTCATCTATCTTCTTATCTTAAATGCATTTTGTTGGATTATTTATTTATTTACGCTTGGTAAATGCTTTGATAAATAATGTACTCGATCTTACTATACTTTTCAGATGCTGACGTTTCAACGATTGTTTCATATAATTAAGTTTCTTCTTTTTTTTTTTTTTTTCTAATTTTATTTCGCAAATGAAATTCACTCGGGCGTTAATGAATTATAAATGCATGAGCTTTTTGTCTGAAATTACCTGTTGCTTATGTTTCGGCAAAACGTTGGCATTCTTTGGTTGTGATTCATAACTACCATTATGCTGAAACAAAACGAAAAGAGAGAATCTAATTAATTTTCGTTCTTTCTGAAAATGTTTACTATCAC
>JABFQA010000553.1:0-18798 GCA_022817065.1 Probaryconus sp. ZL-2020 | reverse complement strand
TACAATATTACGAAAAAGAATTGGCGATAATATTTCTTTTTATATTGAATCAGATATTCTTGATTTAGTTACGAGGCGAAAATAATTTATCGCAATTTAATAGGACAGAAAGCTATTTTATTAGGAAAATTAAAATTAATTTTATTCTACAAGTAAAATATGATTACACGGTAGTTTACTCTATAAATTGTTTTATTTAAATTCTGAATGAAGTTCATTGTAGCTGCGGACGGGATTTAAATTATTCGGTAGTATAAAGTGAAGGGAAATTAAAAAATGATTATTTCAATTGCTTTAGAAAAGTATTATAAATCAAGATCTGAGTAATTAAATCAGTAACAAATATCATTTGCCATATTTAATGGGAAATAATTTTAAAAAACTTAAAAATAGATTACGATAATTACTCAGACTACCATGAATCAAAAAACGAATTGAGTTTTTATTTTGGAATTTTCTGTCATTCATCGTACAAATGCAATTAGTATAATTTCAAGAATGATGTAATTATTACTAAATAACTTTAATTGAGAGAAAGTCATTATCAGTTTTGTTACTCTTATTTTAATTTAGATTTGTATTAGCTTTTAGAAATGTCAATGCAGTAATAATTATAACACAATTGATATAATATGGATCAACACGATGAACATATAATCTACATAAATTTTTAATCTTATCAAATTTTAATTCGATATAAATTAATCTGATATTGTATACGTATTAAAACGAATCATCTGACACTGTTTTTCGAGATTGTCATATGTTAATATTAACATATAATGAATTATATGTTAGAAAAAAATAAAATAAAAATTATATAGTTTAGAAAAATTTCAAGTTGTTACACAATGTGTGTAATGAATTTTGCGTAAAAATTTAATCCATTATATGATACAGCATATTAATTTGTCATGGCCACCTCATGTACATTACATTAAAGTTAATGTATTAAACAATTCCTAAGAGCCCTTGGCAAAAGGATATGGTGGAAAAATAAAATTAACTTTCAAATTCTTTGAACAGTTATCTTTTAATGAATAAAAGAATGAAAAAACAGTCCTGTAGAAGAAAATGTCATTGACATATAATTAAACGAATCCTACTTATCATACCCTCGTACAGGAAAATTGTCTAAGAACTAGTACAGTGTCAAATATTAATCACGAAGTAATTTCTTTTCGCACATGTGACATCTTACATCGTCAATGATACATTACGTGGTACTTTTTCCTATGACTTTTTCATGAAGTGAACAATGATGAAAATCATTTGAAATTTCGCACACATTATTTTCTAAAAGCAGAAATTAATCTTGCTCTAATGGTTGTAAAAAATGCCTTTTTAATTATTATATGGACGAATAAATGAATTTCGACGAGAATTCAAAGAATTTTCAAGTCGATAGTATTACGGCCCTGTGCGGAACACGAAAACCCCAGTATAGGTACAATTTAACATCACGCCCACGTATATGAGACAAAAAGATAGGGTAAGGCAATGGGCGATGGTAATACTAAATCGTAAGTGGTGGGGAAAAAGAATACCAAGGTAGGGATGTGACGAGAGGGGTTATCCATGGTGGATTGGTGGGGATGGATACGCGTGGATATGGCACCTGAATAGTTTGCTGTTTGCTTTCGCAAGGTGCGGGTTCGCGATATTTCAACCGATTGATTGAACTCGAAAAACAATATAAAATATTAACGAAATAACAGCCTTTACAATTAGGACGAAAATTTTCGCGTTCAAGTCATTCTCAGGGAATTCCGCATACGAGTTTTTGGAGTACAGCAGACAACACGAAGACATAGTACGTAATACGGAGCTTCGCCCCCCGGGGAGGCATGCTCAACAATATCTCCGCCGGCGGTTCCGTACATGGCATTTCCGGTAAGTTTCCGGAAATCTTCATTTTACGATTTATTTAATGTGATCCTTGAAGTGGTAACGCGAATACAGCGGAATTACATCTGGATAAAAGTGCATATTAATTTAGCAAGGGAAGTGCGACATTGGAAAATGGTTTTCTGAAAAGAGGTATGGATAACAGAGATATAAGCTCTATTGAACGGTTATAGATCTACGAGACAAGAACTAAGTGTTGGTTTAGTGTTTTATGAAAGAACGTCACTGTGAAACTTGACAGTGAAAACAAATTTTGGAACATCCTATGTGGTAACATCCTATCTGGTGGTTGATATAAGACTTCTTATCAAATCCTTGTTCATCATAACGTAAATTATTAAAGGTCAAACATTTTTAAAACAAAAATCAAAAGCGCTTGCTTTTTTACCATATGCTTTCAGGAGAAATAGCAACCCTAATAAAGCAAGTAGTCGAGTCAATATTCAGTCAGCCTTAACATTAAATCATTAAAACGTTGAATTAAAGTTGATTCTACAAATGTGTTCTCCAAGACTGTTTTAAATTTTGTTGTAACTCATCAAGAGTTATCTAAGCAAGGAATTTTGAGAAGCCCTAAACCATATTTTTTTAATATATATGGATGATCCTAATTGTAGCATTAAGACATTGTGCATTTAATTTACATTTAAAACGAATTTGAAAATTATCCATTTATTTCGACTTTTCTAGTATTAATTTCCTTAGTAAATAAATGATTTTTTAACTAAACAATCTCAAAAACCTTGTTTCTTTTGCGTTAAAAAATGTCTCAACTGAAACCATTAAGAACAAGCTTCATTTTCTGGCTTATAAACAAATTTATTATCAAAATGTATATATTTCTTGAGTAAGGTTTTGAAATTTGTTACGTGTATAAAAAGTATGTCGGAAAATTTTTGAAATGCAATATTGTTTACGTTATTACTCTCGCTTAAAATATACGTAATGAATGAATCAATATATAAAATATAAATTTTAAATGATACAGAGCACGTGATCAAAACATTTATAGATTTTTTTTCTTGTTAAAGCTTTCGATAATCATAATAAGTACTTTATTAAATTAAATGAAAATCATGACATTATTCTACTTTATAAATTATATACCGTACATGGTTTATAACACTGATTTAGCAAGCAGGATTTATTGAAACAGAATATAATTATATCTTCCGAAACTTTCTAATTTTTGAATTATACTCTATTTCTGGTTCACTTATTTTTATGCTTAAAAAATCAAAGAATTATAAGTTCAAGTTTCATTACATTTGTATTAATTATTCTTAATTAAAAGTGATAAGTCCATTATCCTTAATATTCTTCATATTTAGCGATTAAGCCAAAACGTATATTGCTTTATTCACAAAATTTGAGTTTGAAGTAATTTTAGTACAATGTAATTGTTATACTAACAGATTTGATTGAAAACACATCAAAATCTCTTAAAATAACAATTACAATTGTTGCAGTGAATAGTTTAAGAGATAAAGTAATCATCAAACTCAAAATTATTTTACTACTGAAAGAAATTTCTGTACTGAAAGAATTCAGTAGTATGAGTCAATGTATGATCCTACAAACATTATTTCCAAGTTAAAAATAACAAAACTGTTAAACAATATAAAATAGTACAAATTCAAGTATCAAAAAAAGTGTAGGTGTAGTGACCACGTGATGTTTGTGAGGAATCAAAGAATTGGCACTAAGTTACTTTAATCAAACATGGTTTACTATATACAAATTTAATTTTCACAACTGTTTATAACCCCAATCTCCTACTTTTCAAGCATTTTCTTGGATCTTAATTTTAAATGAAATTTACGCGAATCAAGTTCAATCAAATCGATTTTTGATTGAACAAATCTGTTCATATATTGAATTAAACTGGAATAATAAACGAGGTGCAAGTCTGAATGAACTTAATTCAATTTCGTATACATTAAGTTTAAGTTCAAGGTTAGGTTTGCTTAAAGTCTATGGTGCTAACAAAGACCTATAACATCATCCTTATTTTTTCTCAATAAGAACACGTTTAAGATATCATATATGCTATACATATCTTATATTGAAAGTAGTACAAGTTTTATTACAGGCTGACTTAAAGTTATCAACATTCATCGAGAACATTTCATCATAAATTCATTGAATATAAACTAATGCAACGAAAATATCGTTGCATTAGTTTACATTTCTAAAAGTACAATAAATATTTTAAAATGAATTTAATTCATTCATTCAATTAAAAACAATTATTAAGAATAGTCATTTTTCATACAATCAAATACCATCGATAAAGTTTAAACCAATTTGAAATGGAGGATATGAAATATTTAATTGATGAAAATGATCAAAGAATGACGCTTTTAATGCTGCAAACGATATATCATTCATTCCTCAAGGCATATAATGCACACTAATTGTCGATTACGATAATTGTAGTTAGCTTCAAAGTTTGAGGCACGTTCGATGAGAACGAAAGACGTGCTGCCAGTAGAAGTTTGATATTTTTGCCCTGCTTTTTTTCGCTGCTCGTAAACTATTCGTTTATGCGGTCCTATAATTTTCATCCGAGCACCGATTATTATCTTCCCACCACTCTTGGGTTCTCTGCGTTACGAGCAGAGAAGTAATAATGGAGGAGCAATTCACCTTCTGCAATAAATAGATCGACTGCAAAATACACAACATTTGCATTGATTTCAGCGTTTAATTCTGCAAATTATTGCTTTACGATTGATAGGGTTGATCAATTTCTTTTTATTTCCATCTTCAAATCAAGTGGGTATTTATTTGCGTAAAAATTGTTACCATTATGCGGTAAGAGTTGGGTTTTTTTTTTCTTTTTTCGTTTTTCTACAATGTGATAGGTGGTGTAATATTGTTGCAAAAAGTTTTTCTCTCGTCTGCGTGAGTACACTGTTTAGTAATTTACGAGAAAACGGAGGTAAGGTATGAAAATTGCCAATAATATTATATACTTTAGCTACACCTTGTTTACCTCAAGTAAAAACGCTCATATCGGTATGTAAAATGGTTCGCTATCATATCCAATTTTAAGTGAGATTTTCACAATAAAAATTCGAGTGCCTTTATATTCCCTGATAAATGCTGATAAATACTGTGCACCTTCTTTGCCGTTAAAATGCGTCGTCGTTGAATGAATGTCTTAATCAGGATTACTAAATGAAGAAACTTTTGGAGTAAAACATCGGACACAGATATTATTTTCAAAGTTACAATTTCAAAAAAATCATTTGCGTTCATTAATTCCTCATCAATATAAAATTTGTTAAAACAGAAATTCTTTTCAAAACAAAATGATTTAATTTTATTACATTCCTAATTTAGTCGAACACTATATAATAACGATTTATCTAAGGTCAAAACATTAATCATAATTTCTGAACAGTGCACAAAGTTAAAACCGTATAAAAAATACAATGCTGTTACAAGATCATATACATTGGGATCATAAATGGCTCGAGATTAACAAATTGCAACATTGTACTTGAAAGAGTATCCCATAACCGGGGATGATCGTTTCTTTCGCACCCGGCCGTTTATTAATAAAATTGTCCGCAAGAGCATGCGCATTGGACTCGATCTGCATAATACGTGTTAAAGTTTATTATCATATAAGCGGTCCAATCGCGCATGGTCTTTACTTACGCGCCTGGGTATCCGTTCAAATTATACGTCGCCTAATGTCTTAACTGAAAACTCTGCGGAATCATTATCATAATTTTGGTATTTCTCCGGATTCGTATTTCACGGTGCATACTGCAATCATCCGCATGGGTGGTGTTCCGAAATTATTGGCGTTTCCATCCATCGGCGATTGAGATATCAAGACTTTTTTTCATCTCGATAGCACGCCGCCATTGCATCCTTTTCATCATAAATCGACCGGGGTTAAAAGCCGACATTGCGCTTTCTTTATTCCGCCGAAAAAAAAACTGCAAAACCTCATTCTCACCGACGAAATTTCAAGATTCCCCCCCCCCATTATGATCAATTTCACACTTTACATTTCGCGGGTAACAAGGATGGCCCCCTTTAAGACTTCATTTAGGTCGATGAAAAAAATTGGAAAGAACAAAAAATCATCTACCTTGACCATGATGGTTTCATTAATAACTCTATTTTCAAATTAATGAGGCTATTTCACGATTTAAATTGTAATTCAGATTCCCTCGATCTTCACTTTTGAAAACTTACCAGTTAGAAATGCTATACTCCAAATTTCCAACAATTTTAATTAATTATAAGAAATTTACAATTTCTTCTGATAAATTAAAAGTGCGGACACATTGTACTTTTCCAGTGAATAATAGAGGAGAGTTAATCCTTGAAAAGCCCTTGATCAAAAGTCAAACCCGAATAACAATTATCTGACTAGGGGAATCAAAACAAAGGAGGATAAAATTCGTGAGAAAGGGTTAAGGTTCCGGAGGCAACTGAGGATTATTGAATAGCAAGTGTAGCTGAGCGTTTGGTAGTGATTAAACTGAGTCTGTTTGCGAGGGTTTGGGTGGCGAGCATCATGGAGTCCGAGGTAACGTGGGGCACGCCGCGGGGCAGAGGGGCGGGGGAGGGAGAACGAAACAACGGCATTCTGTGTTTAATCATGTCTGCGCGAGCGAGGGACCTTCCAAAAGGGGGTGGAATTTGCATAGCTGGCTTTCGTATGTCCACAGACCACGTCCTCAGCCACGACCAACAGAGATGGAAATTATAGATAACACAATTATGACGTACATTGATAGTCTACTAAGATTGAAACTACTGACTCCACTCGACTAGAGGCTTTTCGATTAATCTTGTCTAACAAACTTCCTACGACAGTTACATGATCCCTCAAAAGTTATTAACAATTTGTCATTGTTATTTTAAGATTGTTTGTAGGTTAATCATACTGCGGCGAAAATGACCCAGATGGAATTTTAAAGTTTTTTTTTTTTTTTTTTTACACTTTAATTTCAATGTCTGTGTCATTAACTTATGATATTTAACTATTGCTAAATTTGCTAAAAATCTAGAAGAAATATTTTGCGAAAGTATGGTAAAGTAAGGTAAAATAATGAATGGCGAATGAATGGCGTTTAAAATTTGTTCAACTCGGTCGAAGGTATAATGACGTAATGGGCAATTATTTAGAAAAATACGGGTCATTAAAATAATCAATGAAACATTGGGTCGCGAAGTGTACATTTTAGTATGGTAACTTCCTGCACCCTGGTACATCCCCTTATAGCATCACGTTTACGTTTACGAGCACCACCGCTGACGTTTACGAGCCACCGGCTGACGTACGAGCCACTTGCTGCTCTCTCTTGCTTTCATTGCTTACGCTCACGCTTCGCTCCTGCTGCCATTGCATGAAAATACAGCCTTGATTTTCGTCTTTGCGTCCCTCGATAATCTTATTGGAACGTTTGTCTTCGAAATGAATTTCGTAATACCGGTTTCCATGAAAGTGGTCTCAGTTCACACAATTTAAACTGGTTCAAGCCAACACAATGATATACGAAAAAATAATTATTCATAAAAAAAAAAAAAAAAGAAAATAATACAGTTTGAGAATGTTAATGGTGCTCTTTGCAAGAATATGAATAATCTCTTTCCAATAACAACAAAATAAAAAGTAAAATGATTCATGTCGTTTCTGTAAATCGTAATATTTCAAACTATGATTGCTTTAGAAAAACAGATTAACAATGTATTACGACTAAACGTCGGCCACTTTTTTAAGTCGACCTATCCCACTGTGCGTTGTTTTTTTTTTTTTGTGATGTATTACGGCATATATCAAACTCGAATGATTAACGCTGGCAGTATATTATAAAACAATTTTTCCCTCCACGAAGACGTTTGAAGAGTTTTCACGAAAGTATTTCATTTCCAATATACACAGATATATGTATTTATCCCCTTTCCCAAACGTAGGTACAAATACAAAGATATATTGCCCGGAGCCCCTTAGCGATAACTTGACAGTAGTTCTGTTTGAGGGATTTATGGGTCGAAACCGCACAGTCTCACTAGGCACCGCGTTCCATGACAGTGCTTGACACCAGATGACGTAACTGGGTCAAATCCGGTTTTTGAATAGTCCTGCTAGGACTACCCGATCTTATTCACACAAAGCTACCTCCGCCGGACACTTTCGTGGAAAATTTATAGCTGGTAGCTACATGCCGTTACGAGCACAATGAAAGGAAAGTAGCCCGAAATTGCGTGTTCCGATACCGATACACTTTCGTTCGTACCAAGAAATCGGGTCACTCGGGGTAAGTGCAAGGTCTGTAGGGTTGCGGTCTAGGCTTTTTGCCAAACCGTATTCTCGATTAGTCTGGCTGCCTTCTGTTGGACGGCACTACTGATTTTCCAGATAAAATACCAAGACCCTAAAATACCCTCGCTGTTGGAGAAATTCTTGAATCGTTATGCTTTTATAGATAAGCGATGTTTAATTTCGGAATAAAGGCTAACAGAAGTTCACGTTGACAGGAACAAGTCTTCTAAAAAGTATCATCTCGGATGAAATGGGATGAGTTAAAAGTTTTCGAGAGTCGAGGAAATTGCCCCGTAAAAAGTAAAGCGTGACTTTAGCAGGATCCTCTGATACTTAATCTTCTTGATTGGGTCGTAATTACGTTCGTTAGTTGTTATTTTTGTGTTGTTTAAGAAGACGCGAAACTTCCTGCAGTATCGATCTTGTACTTCACACGTATATGAAACTTTCTGCAATTTAATCGCAAATATACAGAGATACTGTAAAGTGGTTAATTTATACGAGAAATACAGTTGAATGATAATAACTACTGCAACTTTGTATCTAATTACTGTAAAATGGTATTTTTTATTTAGTCAATATTTTTTTCTTTAGATTGGAAGATTTATGATTTCAAGAATTACTAATCATCATTCTGAGATTTTTTGGATTTGAAAGTGATTTTGGATCGTATTATTGTAATTATTATCATAGCGATGATAACGAATAGCCGGAGGCAAAGCTTCGATGCAGCATGATTTTAATGAAGAGATGACAGGTAGCGTTCTCGACTGGTTGGTGCCGTAGGGTTGACTCTTCTTGACTGATGTAGCATTTTCAACGCTAATTACCCCTTCGCTAACCATCTAACCGGCTCTCGTCGACATTATTCTCATCACGTCCGATGACTCCTATTCTCGAGGTACCTACTCGCCGTTAACAGTGAAACGCGAGAACTCTGAACGCAATGCTACTTTCTGTCTTACGACGCTACCCTTTTTTATGCAAAGTAAGATTATTGCAAACCTTCCTTTGTTTGGAAATGTCTTGCATACGCGAGCAAAGAAAATGTATAACGACCATTTATTCTGTCCTGACAAAATGAAAAGACGTTGTTATGAATTTGCTATGAAATTTAATGTCAAGGCATTACTTAAGTTTTCAAAATTATGCCTCGGGATTATAAAGCCAATGGTCTTCATGACAACACCGTTATCACAAAATCCGATAATAATAAAACGATAAATTTGCATAATTAAAAGGCATTATATTATAAAATCACCCGACAATGGGCAATGAACATATTTCATTAATTTTTGGAATTGGAAGTTCGGCAATCGCCCATTTAATCAGGATCAATAATTGTTCGAGCGCTACTTTATATTCGACAGCGCTCATGCGTGACACATTGAATTATTTTCAATCACAAAACGTGGTATTATCACAGCTTGCGAAAGTTTCACATCAATGAAGTGCACCGGGGAAATTGAAATAAATTGATTTACTCGTGTCACATTAATTAGAATATGATTTACGTGTCGGTGAATTTCATAGTATTCCAGATTGAACGCTGATCATCTATCTGATATCACAAAATTATTCAAGAAAAATGATACGTTTGGATGATGGATTAAATTTATAAAATTCTAAAACACAAAAAATAATACCATTCCAATCTCTGAATCAATATCAACGTTTGTTTCGATTTTCCCACGGAACCTTGACAAACCGCTGCCCTCGAACAAAATCGCCCCATTTCAACCCACCCCCAGAACAAGGAACTAAGAGCTTTCTGAATCATTATCGCTTCGCAAGCCCGTCATCAATAATTCGGCATTGACCTTGCGGCAATCATGCCGAGAGCTCTTGTTAATTAACCATTAATTACCAAAATTCAACGACGTAATAAACGTATTCGCGGCGGCAAAGCAGAAAGGCCATCATCATCTTCCGGCGTCTCGGACTCCCATTTCTCTCGCAAGTCCTGCTCTTGCTCCGCAAAACCAAACAATGAGGGAGCGGCGCTGCAGTCGGTTTTATTTTTGAAAAATGGAGAACGCGCCACCGGAAGGGCGGACTTCCGGGAGCCTCCCCCCGGTCTCTCTCGACTCCGGATTCAGCGTTCATCCGCGCCGGGCTGCCTCGCTCTCCAGCACCTAGCTCTCTCATGATTCATTGCCGCCGCGATGGATGATCCATCTCTTCCCCTGGCGCTGGGTTCGGCCGAAGCCGAGAACCGGGCTAACGCCACGCCAAAGAGAAAGAGAGAGAGAGAGAGAGAGAGGATGGGCTTCAAGCAGCCTTGTACGGTCATCCACGTCACGTGGGACGTATTATTCCCGTGTCTTGTTACTTCTCTCTTATCTCCGCGCGGAGAAATTACTAGGACGAGGGCAACTTTTCCTACAACTTGTGCCTCTTTTATTCGAAAAAAGATGTTGCGCTGATGTCCTCCGCTGACGCTTTAATCCTCCAATTGTATTCTAACGGAAATGTTGGCTCTTATGAGTCAAGAATAATTATTTCTTTCACATTTTACAAACATTAAAACAATTTGTAATTACTTGCAAAAAATAATGTCTTGTAAAGTTTGTAAATGTTGATACGTGATATTCGAGTGTTCAGTTCTTTTGACAGATGTTAGACAAACTGGTGAAATAACTATTAGGCTCATCTTTCCCCCCAACATATATCTTTCTTGCTGCCCCTTGATGCTCGAATTTAAAAGATGCCATAATCTTAATTTTTATGGCATTCCCTTTAGAACCATTACAAACAACAATTTGTTCCTACGAAAATGATCTATTTCTTAAATGCTTAACATGATTTAAATTATTTTTATATCGACCATCATACACGCGTTTCAAGATGTTGAACTACCGTCCCGTTTCGTGGAGCCACAGAAGAATTATGATAGTGTGATAGAACTCATAATACGCAATTTATAAGTTGTTCCTTTTGATTAGAAGTGATACATCATTACCTTTTAAATGACACCTCATTTTTTAGTATGTGGATCATCGAAGCAGGTCATATTGACCATCATAGAAAATAACTTTTTTTATAGTTAGCAAAGAAAAATGACTTCATTATCGAGACATTTGTATCTGTAAATATGAAATACTAAAAAGAATACAAATAATTGTTTAAGGAAAAACACAGTTTGAAATTTACTACGTTTCTTCGAAAAATAGACTCGCATTTTCAAAGTTCAAATGTGAAATATAATGAATTTAAATGTTTCCTCCATTATATTTATCACATTAAAAAAGTCATTTGTGAAACATTTTTTGATAGCATAACATTACGGTTATTTTGAATTCGAGCATTCATCATTCGGCTCTCACAGATTGAGAACAGATATTTCAGTACTACTTTTCGCTCCTCAATAGTCGATAAATTGCAATTGGGGATTTCAAGGATTAATCTTGGTTGTGTAGGTACAAGATAATTGGTAGTTAGTACGTACTTAGCTCGTGCAGCAGAAACTGCTCAGGCTCATGCTTATTTTGACTCGAGAATCGTGCTCATTCTATGGACATAAATGCCACAAAGTGGACCTGAAACAAAAAAAAATGAATGATATATTTTCTCAACATTTTCTCCATAATACAATTTTTCTCAGACTTCAATTTTTAAAATATACGAAAAAATACTATCGTACAAATAACTTTTATTGAATATCTCAATATATCTAATCCATGTTCTAATGAAACATTCATGAGGCTGTAAATGAAATATAAGGTTTAACCGATAATTCAAAATTAATCAAAGATATATTTTAATCAAGTATCAAGGAATTAAATTCTAATCATTTATATTAATACCGAACGAAATGATTCGAAGCATCGAAAAAAATGCCTTTTGTTTTCATACATGTGTTTGTGTGGCACATACGTAAAAGCAATGCCACGATTAATTTCCTACAAGTACAAGTGGAAAGAACAAGTCAGAACCAGAAAGTAAATAAAGGATTGCTAAGCTGTAACTGTTGCAAACGCCGTATTAGATCATACGGGTATCTGAGCTCGCACTTGTAAATACGAGAATGTCATCAAACATAAAAGTCAAGAAATAACGATATTATTGATAATCGTTATTAAATCTGAGAAAATTCTTATGCTAATCTCGTACAAATGTCATTTCGTTTCATGCAGAGATTGCTATCGTTACGGAGGAATTTATTATTGAAAACTGTTTAATAGTAATACTATCTATCGAACGATAATGTCATCTATCAAATGTTATATTTTTAATGATTCGCATATGTATGTTGTGCGTGAGTTGCATTTTCAACATACTCGAAGAAGCTCCTTTCTTCAGGAATCAGTGCACCTTCTTATAACAAATAATGTTTTCTGCAAATAATAATAATTTTTGTTGTCTATTAAAGTAAGGAAGTAAACTTTGCAGACATTTCTCATTAATAAGCAGAATTGTTTATAAACAAACAAAAATTGTGTAAAGATTTTGAAACAAGTTTTTTGTACATCTTTTTGCCTCTTCTAATAAATAAATAATTATGATGGTGTTATAAATAAAGATTTTTCAGGTGTTGAATTAATGTTTAATAAACTAGATAAACATAAAATCTTAATCAGTGCTTGATAGCGGTTAGAGTTCAGATTCATTAAAGTTTCTAATTAATACAAAATTAAAAATCACATGACCTCTTTCATTAAATTATTGCACCGAAACTTTCGACTTCCTGCAAAGAAACATATGGTACACGTGATGGTATCTCGAAACATGAAAATAATTACGTTTAATGTAATTTACAAGTACAACTTAATTTTAAAACCTTATTAATTAAACCGTGTTATATAATCGTTCAAGTTTTTCACATGTAAGGTAATAATAAAGAAATAATTACTTCATGAAATAAGGTCAATAAGTGAAATATTTAATTTTGAATTTACACCTCAATATATTGATCCTTAAATGAAAACCTGTGTAATCGAAAAATCATTCCACTTCCAACAGTAATATAATTCATTGAATTATCTTCAATTTCTCTGTTTGTACACCTTGAAACTTTACGATAACATTGTTAAAAATCTTAATTTCCTGTCAAAGCCAACCCTAACTAATTTCAAAATAAAACACGAAACACATCTTAAAATACTAATCTAACTTTAATGTTTCATCTAAAAACAGTTTTCCAGCATTTCTTTTTCAACCTTTATCTCTCGATGACAAATTAAAAAGCAAAAATACCAATCTCAACTTAAACATATATCCAAAGATCTGTATGTATGTATGAAAAACTTCACTTCAGAAATTTCAAAGACTAACGTCGCTAACAATTTACAAAAAGCAACTCAAAGAAAGAATTTGCAAAATCTTTTGTGAAGTAAAATTTTGCAAGTTTTCAGAAATGATTGTATTCATTGTTGTAATCATCGGTGAATTAATCGATGAGAACTTCAAACGCATAGATCTGTTTTGTAAATATCAAAACGTGCCATAAAATTGGCAATTAAAAGCCTATAATCAAACAGTTTCAACATTGTCATTTATTTGTCATTCTAAAGCGTTAGTTTGCTCTTATTTTGACGTTTGATTGACGTTTAGTGAACATTGGGAGAAATATCTTTTGAGTCAGCGAAGAAGCGCGTTCGGTTAAGCATAAGTCATATGCATCGCCTTTGTCAAAAGTTGACAGGCTATCGTTTTCTGCTGTTCTAATTGATGAAAGAAATAACATATTCAGGCGTAGTTTTTTAAGCTCGTCTCTCTCGACAGCCACGCCTGTCAGACGCACGGAGGTCATTTGTCGTGGCGCACGTGAAAATACGGCGGAAATATTTCACTTTTCGTAGCGTCCTGACGACAGCGTCGCGACGCCGTGTCACGAGGCGCATGCGTTTGCGAAATACGCCTGAGCCTCGGCGAGAAACCTTAATAAATGCATGTACATTTATAAAAGCCGGGAGACGCAAATATTTCCGTAGCAACGATCCGATCGATGCACTCGCAAAAACGTACCGTGCGAATGACTGATGTCACGATTTCAGCTGTTCGGAACAGTTACTTTTTGAAACTCAAACCAGATCAAAGGCTGCGCTCCCTTTGTAACTGTTCTCCGATTTATTTCCAGTTCATTATTCATCCATTCCAATATCAAATACATTTTGCTTCCAAAATAACAGATTATTTGTTTAAATTTTGTCTCATTTTCATGTGTCTGAAATTCTCATCGATTAATTCATCGAAAAATTTGCAAACAGAAGAATTGCGCTAAAGAAATTGCAAAGATCATCATCGCCAACAATTTGCAAAATACATCTTTAACAAAAGAATTTGCAGAATCTTTAGTGAAGTGAGATTTGGCAAATTTTTCGAAATGATTGTATATTAATTTTTGTAATTATTCGATGAATTAATCGATGAGAACTTCAGATACATTCATTTTCATCCATTAACTTCTAATGGATTTACTGTTTTATCTTCGAATAATACGAGATTCCATTTTCGTATGAAGAAATTGAGGATCGATATTTTTCCGAGTTCAATGTTTATAATCATTCAATTTTTTAATTTTTAATCGACAAATAGTTTGTCTTTTTGAAACTGACCTCCTGCAATTATTTTTCTAATCTTTCTCTACTTTATCGGTATCTGAATCAGATTTTCTTCATAATTACTAATTTCTAAATAACTTAAAAACTGTATGTTTAAAAGGCAAAATAATATGATAGAATTGCTTTAAATAATGTGTAGAATCAATGTACAACAATTTTAGGTTGATTAATTATCCGAAGTACCTGAATATTAAGAAAAAATAACTTTTGGCGGGAAACTGAAAATTCAAACTTCATGCTCGGCTTTGACATCCTTTTAATTGGAATAAAGATGGAAATATGGAAAAGTGAGTGAAGTTTTTTTTGACAAATGAAGTTTTTTTTTGACATTTGGTTATGAAACGCACGAACGCACGCATGATTCATAATCCGACGGAGGAAGGCTCGAGCGAGTCAGGCGCTCGCCAAATTTTGATTTACTTAGTACAACTGCAATAATGCGAGGCTAATGTATTTAAATGTTAAGTTTATTCGACGACAAAATCAACAAGAAATGTTTTCATTTCTCCGTTGCTACGGTTGTTTGTATTGTTATTCTACGAAAGTAACACGTAATTCTAAATGGTAGTCTACAAATCATCAAAATATATTATGGAGCATTGATGTTAGTTAAACAAAATGAACCGATGGAAAACGAGCGGATCATCGTTTCACATTTTCATACAACTGTACGCATCAAGAATTTTGTCAACCATTTATTTCATTTTTTTTTTTTTTTTTAAGATTTGTTTTATTTATAAGCTTTTCTAATTTTTGGATTGCTCAATTTTGTTTCGGTTACAAATTATTGAATGGCACATTGTACGAGATTTGAGGACATATAATTACGAAAGACATTTTTTACAAACTCATCAGATGAAATAAATTGTGTCTGTTTATAATAAATATGATTACAACGTTACTAATAATTTATAGACGAATAATTTATAGTGTGTTTAAAGAATACTATATTTTAAAAGCACGACGAGACGTACGAATAACTAATGTTGAAGTGGTTTGAGACAATTTATTAAATTATGTTGTGCGGATATTCATCATATAAAATCTTTAATTAATGGATTAAAATTCTCCAGATTTATAAAATATTTCTTCTCCAATAATTTAATGTCACATTGATGATCTATTAAATTCGAATTTAGTGGCGATATATGAGCGTGACTGTCTGCAATATTAGAACCCTTTTTATGTAATGAATATTAAATGAATATGCAATGATTCTTAACATTATTTATTGCCCAGTGAAACTATTTATTATTAAACATTCTTTGACATATAGAAAAAAACAAACAATTTTCTGTTCTATGACAATGAAAAATAAAAAAGTAATATTAAAAGAATTAAAAAATACTTCCACCGAATAAAGATTTCTATTTCAGTATAATACATTTCGTTTGACATAAAGAAATATCTCTGAAGTCGAATGCAAATATTTTAAAAGCATAACTCATCGTTTTTTTTCTCGAATCGGTTTTATAAATTGGCCGATCAAAAATGTCTCGCGTCAGTCGCAGAGATAACTTCCATTTCTTTTTCCTCCCCCGGTTCCCTTCGGATTCAACAATTCTTTCTTTTCCAAAATTAAAGCATCATCAAAGGCATTCTTTCTTTTACGGAAGTGTCTCGGGGCTCATATCCAAAATAGGAGGCAGTTGTCACAAACCGAAAAGTTGCAGTAATGGGAAATTTGGTAGAGCGTGGAACGAGCCGAATAGCGATTAATATTCACGTAGTTACACCGTAGCGCCTGAAGTGCGTCAAAAATAGATAGATGTTGATATTAATAGAATAGTTACGAGGCTCTTCTGGCAACGTCACCGTCGTTTTAACGAGCCATGCCTGCTGAAATGTAACAATTTTTCAATCTTATTCGCCAAATGGAAGAATTCCGTAACAAGCCTCATACAGCGGCCATCTTCCGACGGCCGACGCTCAACAATCTTTCGCCATTGAGCCGCTCCTTTCACTTACTTGCTTCTACTTTAAATCCTTCATTTTTCATACCATTCATATTATTTCTTTTCCATTTATTTATTTATTTATTTATTTATTGTTTCCAAAATTAAAATATTCTTTCTTAAAACAAATGTTATTTGTTTCTTACAGAAACCATTTGTAAGATCTTTGGACTAAGATGTGTAAAATCTTTGGACTTTAAAAAGCAATGTAAATTTATAAAATTTAATTGTACCAATTACTTTACAAAAATAATAAGAGAACAGATTTTAAAAAAGATTAAAACTAAATGATGGTCTTTAATTTGCAAATAAATAAAAAAAAAAAAACTGTAGAGTGTAACTTTTTTTTTTTCGTATTTATAAGCAACCAATTTTCCTGTATTAAAAATTGAGTGCAAAGAAAAAGAAAGAAATTACATGTTACAGGCTCGAGTAAAGTGCAAGTAAAATTGTAATATCAAAGTAACACGTGTTACTCGAAGAATTAACGACGAGATTTTCGAACAATAATATGATGCGAATTTCATTCAGCGTATGTGGCATAAATCATTTGGTTGGCTTCTCTAATTATAAGTATGACTGTAACCGCTATCGTAAAGACGCGCATAACACCTAAAGGCTATAACAGTTCAGTATGAAATTACACGATTGAAAAAAGGGTATGCAAAAAGTAGCAGTTGAATGCGTAATGTAGCTGTCATTCTCTTGAAATCCTGCGAAGGAAAACAATGCTGATAAAATGCATTGCTTTTATGCAATTATCGCCGTTTTTATTTAGCGTTAAAAGAAGTGTTCAAAGAAGATCATCTTCTAAAACTCTTTCTTTATTTCACGATAAAAATTCACGAACGCGAAACAAAATAATGATAATATATTTATTATTTTACTTTACTCAATTATATTTTTGAAAATGTTTAACATACTGAAAAACGAAAATGTAGTTGTAACAATCGACTTTCAAAGATTGTAAAATTTCAATATCCTATAAGTACCGATGAAATATATGATATTTATTAAAATGGGGAAAAAAAATGTATTGTCCAGAAAGCGTTAATATTCTAATACGATTGAGCAATGAAATATTACTGTAATGCAATTTATACAACGACCTCATTCTCATTTGAAGATGGAAAGCATCTAGATTTTAGATTAACGCGTTATTAGAATGCCGTCGGTTGGAAAATGATGAATGGAGTTCATAAAATATAACTTCCCACATTTCTCGATGCAATAACGGCACTCAAAAGCTTTATTCCGAGATTTGATAAGCCGAGGATAAGAAAAAAAAATGCGCCGCATTGAAACAAATAAGAACAGTTTCCCTGCACATGTTGCAGCGATCGTATTCTGATACCAATGCATATTGGTTTCTTGCACCAAGGATTTTATTTTCATGCATAACACGTTTTGTGCTTATAACTTCAACGTTTCATCTTAAGTCTAATCTAGATGACGTCTTACTCAAGTCGAAAATATGCCTTGTTATCATTACAATTTTTACATTGAAAAATTTTCATTTCAGTTTTGACATGAATTGTTATTATAACAATTTTCTTTTTTTTCTTTTTGAAAAAATTAGGATTTAAGACTTGGTTATTGTTGATAAATAATAATTTTATGGATAATAACATGTAAAGAATATGAAAGCAAAGATTCTTAATGATGTCAAAAGGTCGAAGAAATGTGCAAGTTTTTGCTACGTATGAACGAATAAATAATGTTCGTCTGTGATGAAGAAAAAAATTTCCTTAATGAGTGCACTGTCCGCGGGAAAAGTTGTTACAAGAAATTCGATGAAAAAGTTGTATCAATCTTTTTAATGAGAAATATACCACTTGTATAAATTGTATCCATCAGTCGATTCATCTTAGCTTACAGTTATGCAATATAATCAAAATCATCTTAGTCGAATAACTCAAAGTCATTTATTACAAAGTAAACAAATGTAACGATGTTATAATTATTTTTTTTTTTATCATCGAAGAAATTAATATAAATATTGTACCCATAACTAAACTTTGTTTTAGAGGAAAGAAAACAATTAAAGAGATGAAAAAAAAACCAAAACGAAACGAAG
>JABFQA010000552.1:0-18801 GCA_022817065.1 Probaryconus sp. ZL-2020 | reverse complement strand
TTTTTAATTAACTTTGGTTGCTTGATTTATAATAAAAAAATGTATTAATTAATTTTTATTAATTATGATTTTAATTTTCGTTATAAATGTAATAATTTCGGTCCACCCACAAACGTGATAAATATTAATTAAACAAGTTTTTTGTCGTTGGTTGTCTTATAACGCGCCGATTCATTCGGTTAACACTTTACTTTCTTATTTGACGCTTGTAAGCTAACAAATATTAGCTGTACGATGTACAAACATAGATCGACATGGACGTATGTTTGCACTATTCAAAGACAGAATGACCGACCTTTTCCGCTTTAGATCATCGACCAGAAAATACCATAAAACATTCTATACAAAATTAACTAATTAACTAATAAATCTATAATAAATAAAAATTGATATCTTTTCAATAAATATTAGACCTCAGTAGCAACATATATTTTTGAATAACATTTGTTTCAATTAAAATTCAAGATTTCGAAATGCAGTATTAGGAGTTCTAAATGCGACTATTTTTCATATAGTTTAAGAATACAATCGCAGGTGTTTACGGGCAAATAATAATAACCTGACTTTATGAAGCTTGACAAGCGAGAGCTATTATATTGCTCATAATTGTAATTATCATTTGCTGTGATTATGCAGTTGAGGTACAACGAGCTCGTCATCAGGTTTATCACTGACAGCTATTCTACTTAAGCAGCTTTTTGACATTTAAAATTGTTTTTGTACGAATTCAATTAACTTTACTTGTACGATTCAAATGAACAGGAAACAGTAATGTCATGATATTTCATGAGTTACTTTATGCATTTGACTCTTTTTTTCCTCTGAGACAAAAATTATTGAGATTCAAGACGTTTAACTGTTTCAAAATATTCTTAAAAATTTTAGTAAAAATCTTGAATAAAAATAATCTCAATTTATCATTTTTAATTGTATCAATATCATTACAAATCACGCATTTCCTGTCGTTGATTAAAGGGTTAAATTTAGAAATACGACTGGAATACAAGATTGACTATTAATACCAATTAATTTCATGGCTATTCATGTCAATGAATGAAATCGTTTTACAAATATTCTAATATGAGATATATAAATAAGTCAAATGTCAAAATAATTCCTCGTAAATGCCATAAAAATTAGGAAATCAGTTGAATTTAAGTCTGAACGGTCAGCAGAGTTTATCGAATAACGTATCGTAGATCTGTCAATGTAAATTTTTATACGTTACGCATTTAACTAAAATGACTCATTAAATGTATTAAATTATGCTTGATAATCTCATATATACATACGAACATGTAGATACTTCTTGTATATATAATAAAACAGAGAAGAATTTTATTGCCACTAGTTCATTAAGCAAACATTAAATTTCTTGAAACAACATCAGTAAATGGTAACCCTAAGATTTATCAAATAAATGAATAGGTTCATCAATAAATTGATAAGCTGCAAAACAGTGCGATTTGTGCATTTTTTAGTAAAATGAATTTTCACGGAGAAAAATTAAAATATTTCTTTATCAGGTAATTTTTCGCGAACAAAAATATATACTTTAAATTCAAGTGTCTTAATTTAAGATACTTTATGCATTCTGTAGATAGGTCATGATTTATTTCATTCTATATTTTAATGAAACAAATAATTGTCTATTTAAAATTGAAAGCCAAAGAAATGTAATTTAATACAAATTTGAGAAATGCACATAGTTCTTTCGTTATAGTATTAGATTGATATATGCGATAAGTTTAAACATGTGCATTTCTTCCCACGTGTAACTCAAATATTTAACCGTCGCGTCGGCGTTGCTAATTCTTTAGATGGGAAAGTTCGATACTTGCAAAAAATATTTTCTGGGAAAAAGCATGATACCAAATACTAATCACAAATGTCATATGTTTCAGAAATGGAATTGAGATATATATTTAGTATATTATTATTACAACATAATTTTTGTTAACATACAAATTCTTTTTTTTTATAAATTTATTCTTTAATCAATGATGTTTTGCAAAAAAAAAAAAAAGAATTATATTCTCTTAGAAAGTATTATTTACTCTATTATGCTGTTTTTTACTGTAATAAATTCAGTAATCATTGGAATCATTTGTGTCATTGTAATGGTTGCACTGTCGTATTATGACTGATTTACTGTTACTGTTTTTGGCTATTAGGAAGGAGTAAAAGGAAAAAAAAAAAACCTTGGAAACACTTCCGACTTAAATGAAAAAACATAACTCCTAGAACTACTTAAAAAGAAAATCTATTATCTTTACAATGAAGCAGTCAAATAGGACTTTATTATAATCATTTTAAATTGCATTTCCATCGCAATTGAAACCTTTATGATTAATAAATTATACAGAAGTTATAGAAATTAATGCGATTTTTATTTTAATATAAATATTTTGCACATTTATTCCACGTTAACTCCACGAAACCTTTCAGGAAGGTTATTAGCATAAATGTTAATTTTTTTTTACGAGTTACATTAAAGCAAATGCCATTGAGGTCTCTTCCACAAAATAATATACAAATAATATTGAATAAAAAATGGCAACTTTTTCTTAATCCACTGCAATTAATTAAAATGTAACAAAAAACCAACCTTCGTCGCATTGAAAGGGGTTGTAAACCAGCGAACCCGGAACCTTTTCTGGTGGCTGGAGAGCTTGGTGGAGGAAAAATCAATGTAACAGCACGATACCCGCACACACCACTGTCACCCCCAAAGCACCATTGTCGTTCGTAAATGCACACCGATGGTCCTTTTTCACCAATCACCCAATCCGACGTAACAATTTTCAAACGCGTAATAACATTCAACTTCAACTTTCATCAAAGAGTTCGAACCTCCCGGTGGCATCGTCCTGTGTTCATCGACGAAGAATGCGAGCATTCAAAACTTTTTACGACGACTGACCACCATCCCCTTCTCTCACCGAAAAAGCCACCGAAATCCAGCCGATAACAAAACAGTCATAAAGCCCTATATCACCGCTTGCGAGAAAAAGCCGCACTTCTTCACCTGGAGGATGAGCCTCGAATGCGCCTGCGCGAAGGATTACAATGTTGGCCCCGGGACTTTTTGGCGGGGCCAAGGAACCAAGCTTCCTTCCCAAGCTTTTTAGTCTTTCGAAAACCCTCTCTCGTCCTTGTCTTGGCCTCATAAGTTTGTCCTCGTTATTCTTTGGCAGATGTAACAGTTTATTGTCACGCGAGAAATTCTCTTTAATGATGGTTTTTTTATTACTTTTTTTTTCTTTTACGTTTTCGTTGGAGAAATAATTATACGATTGTTATCAAGCTACGTTGGATGAAATAAGTCGCATATCTGGATAAGACGAGCGCTCACTGAGACGTCCCGATGCGCAGCGTCGCCTTCCCTTCCACCTATTCCGCCCCTTTCTGTCTCAGAAGCGCATCTACCGATCGAGAATACTTTCCCCTTCCAGTTAACCCACCCACGGCCTTCTCAGTTGAAAAACCAAGCCCCTTTCTATGCACTTGCGTACACACTTTTTATCGCGCTTGGGGTTGTGGCGTTGCTATAAGAATTTCCTGAAGGAAAAGAAGTAAATCGCGTAATATCGGTGAGACCAGCGATAAAATCGCGATGATCATTGCACGCGATTACATCTAATCCGCTTTAGTCTAAAATTATTTCTCAAGATTTCAAATGGCGATGACGTATAAAATTGCATCGAGGGTAGTTTTTATACAGCGATTCTTTTATTGTTTCTATAGAAAAATCAATAGGAACTGTTTTTTTTTTTTTAATTTTCCATTTCATTTGTTGTGCATACGACTTTTGAAGTTCAACTAAAATTCTTTTAACCTTCGTCCTTTACCTGAGAGGAACAAGGATTCAGAAAAAACGAGCGCAAAGGAAGGTTAAAACCACAAATGTTTATTTCTGCACATTCGTGTGTATGATAAAACCAAACACGATGGTATATATTATATATATTAAATTCTGAGATTTTCATAGAACATATAATCCACGCTCGAGTAACTTCGTAAACAAGACACCCTGTCGACTTTAATATTTTATTTATCATCTAGCGACAAAACTTATATTTTTTGTGTATTGAAATGAAGTCTTTTTGAGTTTTATGGGTTACATAAAAGCCGCCTTATACGACTGTGAGTCAACGCAGATTACCGGAAAGCAATGAAGGGTAGAAATACGTTAGGGTAGAGTCAAACTTTTGGAGAAATCGAGAAGATAAAGTTTCCTCGAGGATCAGATCGATCCCGCAGCTATGCCTCAACAGCTCATACCACTGCATTAGCCTGCACATTGCCCTCTCTGTCGGCATCCTTTAGAAATCCTCCGACCATATATTTAGATCAACATATTTATATAATAAATACGTTTGCACCAATCCTTCATTTTGACTTGTTTACAATATATGCAAGCGTTTTTATTTTCTTTGGAAACTTTATGGCTTTATTTTTTGCTTCATTAAAATCCGATATGTTTATTGTTTTTTCTCTCTAATTTTCTCCCTGAGCTGTATTGAAAATAATCGATCAACATTTCAGTGTCGTACAATTCTCCTGTAAATAGAGAAATGCAAATTTTGCAAAATTAATAATTATTGAATTAACGAGTAAACTAAAGAGGAGAAACATTTTCTGCCATCCGTTACAACGGCACACCGAACTCGCGAAGAAAAACACTTGAAATATTAATATTCAAACGAAAGTCCCCGCTATGGCCTGTAGAAGCTATTATACACGGCACGTTAGGACAGGCATCCTCAAGCATGACTCGTTATATTTATCAAGATACTCAAATACATTTTACGATCTATTAAACGCCACGTCAAATGCTTTACTTTGGTCTGCAACGATGGACTTTACCAGCGCTATGTCAAATCGCTGGCAGCGCAAGAAATCAAAATTTTGACCGGCACGGTAAATTCCCAAACACGAGACATTATTAATTTTATTAACGACGGTAGATTAAATTAAGTGTGCTTGTAAGCAAACAAAAAAAAAAATTCAGATTCATAAGCGAGTTAACATTTATTCGCCTTTGGATGTGGATTTAGTGCGCCATTGTTATGTATCTGATGAATGAGAATTAATTATTTGAATTTGAAACGAATAAACAATTTAAAATTCTCGTTTTCTTTGTCAATACACGGAGAAAAATAAAAGATAAATTTTCCCATAAATTCTAGCACACCAGACCTAGAAGGAGAACTATGTAGAAATGTAGAACAACTTATTATGGTAAAAATTTCTACATTTATTGTAGAAAATCTCAGTTTTAATGAAAAATTTAGTATATTCAGAGAAATTTTTACCATAAATTATTCTAAATTTCTACATAGTTTTCCTTCTAGGTCTGGTGTGCTAGAATTTATGGAAAAATTTATCTTTTATTTTTTGTTCGTATATATATTCGAGTGTAATAATATTTAATTTCTGGACAACATTGTACGAGAGCAATTAATGTTGCATTCATACTAAATACCGCCGAACGTAATACATTGCTTTCTTAAATAACCCTATAATGTTACACGAAAGCTCTGCTGGAATATACCGAGAAGGATAACCAGGTTGATTTAAAGACCATTGCAACTTTGCGAGCAGTTATCACGCGACTGAATGAGCATTACCCGGACATCAACTAACCCCGGCAACGCTTTAATGTTCCTATTTCTGTTTAACTTCACAATTAACATACACGTGCAACTTCATTATGAAGAGGCGATCGCGGGCCTGGGCCGGTGGCAAATGAAAAACAACGGCCGCTCTCGGATCCGGTGCCCACGGTTCTTTTGTCGTTAAGATTCACCTGCCACTTCTTCCCAAGTTGTTTTCTTCCTGTTTCGACAATATCTATTCTATGCAGTTTACCCGATTTTACCAAGTACCGTTTTAACTACGCTTTATCGCAAAGCGTATGGCTAACAAACAATCGTGCCATTTGAAAACAATCTTATAAAAGATATTAAATTGAATAATGCACCATTAGCTTCACTTTTACGTTTATTCTTATATATATAGGTCATAATTTTTAACGTTAAAAATTATTTCGCAAAATAAGTAGCCTTTTATTTCGTATATGATTATTTGATATAGTAAAAGAAGTTCACTTTTAAGGGGAAACACCAAATGCCACACATTTTTATGTTATCGGGTATGATATTTATGTTATCAAAATGAACTGATAAACATTGTGTTCGTTTTAGATTGGTGCAAAAAGTGAAATGTTGCAGTTTATAGGTTTGTGCGAGTATTGTAAAGATATGGAAAATAACCCGCAATGGGATTAATCAAAAACTCTTCAATACATTAATTCCTTAAGTCAATTGTCCACTATTTTTTTTTTAGGTCTTGTTTTTACCACATCCCATAATATCAAATTCAGAATTTAGAAAATATTGAATCACGCTTAAACATAGTCACGAATATAAAAGTCAAAGGATATTGTTTTTCGTGGAGAACATAAATTATGAAAAGCTCATAACCCTCGAGTGTCGAACCTAAATGTTCTGTTTTCAGTCAAGGATTGACCGATGAACTTTATTTTTATTTCTTTCAGTGTCAGTAGCCGAACGTTCATTTTTTTGTCGCCTTTGTGCCTCAAATGCTCCAGTTTCAACAAAACAGTCGGAATGTTCGTGTGGTCAACGTTCCCAAACAAATGGAAACCGGTGGAACGAATGCCGGAAATGGTAAGAGATGGTAAGATGAAAAAAAATTAAGACTGCTTGTAATGTGGGTGAAGGGCAACGCAACCCTAAAACATGAACCTGGCAAAAGAGAAATCGGCTCCTCGCACTTCCGCGTTCAACGAAAATAGGCTTCGTAGTTCAACACAACTACTGTAAAGTGAAATCTGACCGTTCTTCGTTACGCGCGGAAATATCTCAAAGGGAAAAGAATGATTTAGTTTCGAATTCCCCTGATAAAGAACTGTCTAAATGATTTAGTACGAATTTTCTGGAATTTGACATTTAATTGAAATCGAGTAAGTGAAATAAATAACAAAAATGTGAAATTCCAATTTGGATGAAGACAGTTTTTAATTTCTACCAGAAGTCAAATAAAATAATTCATTATGTTTTAACAAAGAGGAGTATAGTTTTAATTAATTTCAATAATGTAATTAAACATTCATTTCAAATATATATGCATATATATATATGTATGTATGTATGTATTGCTGTATGGAATTATGATTTCTTAGTTTAAACTGAAATTTAACGATAACCATAGCAATTTGCTTTAATGGCAAGACCAATGTAATTTTGCATTGTCATTTGTAATTTAACAAATGTGCTCAAAGAAATCAAGCATTAATTTACAGCATGTGGAAAATTGAATGTTCCTTTTATTCACTATAACATTTCTAAAGTACGCGCTCATAAAAATTCTCCGATCTCCATACACCTGTTGTTTTAATCGCGTGACGTTAATACTGTAATAATCATCAGGTGAATCATTGCATTTTTATAAGAGATTATTAAATTATTTGGCATTAATCAGGCTGATTAATTGTCTGTAATTGATGCTACAATTGCTACTGCATAATAATGTATATTACCATGGAAATTGATACTTAATGTTTATTACTCTTTACTGGTATATCCAGTCTTATAAAAAGTATTAAAATTAATTGATGACATTCTTAAGTATTTTTAGTAACAGACAAAAACGTTTGATAGTACAATTTGTGTATTCCAAGAGTGCACGTTTCAGTAATTTTATGATTTCAACTTTTATGGAAACTAATTTAGAAAAATATGCTTTTATTATTTTAATGCACTTTTCGATAATGACTCTATTTTTCGATTTAATATACACTTTCTTGAATTATATCTTAAACAAATTTATCTTCGTTTGAATTAAAAATAAAATTTTGAATACATTAATGAAAGATGATGAATAATTTTTCTACAATTTAATCTTTCATGTTGTTGAATTTACTTGGCTCCTCTACTTGCGACGGAAAAAAATTGAACAGGGAATTATGTTGAAAAGTTAAAACTGTTCCACTTTCACAAGTGACTTTACAACAAACATCTACATCAAATTTAAATACAGTAACTATATATTAAAGACAAAAGCGTTATATCCTTTATTCCTGGACAGTTAAAAAAAATCGTAAAATTAAAATGTGCATTCTATATTATGCACTATATTTATAGTTGCATAATCCTGTCAACATTCTTTCGTCAGAGAGCCTTGCGTAAACTGCATAAGATCTGTTTTCCGAGTCTATGAAGAAAATTTCCGCATAACTAATGACGCGCTAGAAATTCCAAGATGAAATGTCATAAATTTTGTTGCAAAATCTTAAGAGATTTTTCAAGAAAGTTTATATCGAAAACGTTTTGTTTGAAATTTTTAAATCTCAAAAATTATTAATAAAAACATTGCTAAAAATTAATAAGTTTCTTCTCGGTTAAAATTAGAATTGTCCGGTTGGCATGGGATTATGATTTTCCACGGCACTTGTGTCATGTAAATGTTTTGGCAATTGAATGTTTCCAATTCGTTTCAATTTCCTTCTTTTTTGTGTGCAGACAATTCACATAGCTTTTCGACAGTTCATTCAAATATTGACTCGACATTTAGTTTTTTAGAAATTTCTTCCGCTCTTTCATGCTCTGTTTGCTGAACAATTAGCAACGTTTTCTGACATACCAGAGAATAACCAAAGGTAATGTCAAGGTAGTCAGGACTATCTTTTAACACTTTTCATTTCATTTAAGTTTAATCACATTAACCAGGCAGTAACGAATATATTATACTCAATAAATATTTTCCCGTTCGTTGTGTTCATGATTCATCAAATTGGCCAATTAAAATTTATGGATAATAAATGAATAATTGAATGCAAATTGTTTTAGTTGTTTTAAAGATTGTTTGTTCGTTCGTTTTCTCGGAGAAAAATTTTATTTTGCATTACATCATGGTAAACTTTGATGATCATCATACAGAAGCAAATATATTATTAAAATGAGATATTTATTGAAATACATAAAAATTATAAGAATAATTGAATCGAGATTAAATGAATCGAAGATGATATTTGATAAAAATATATACTCTCGAGATGAGATAACATCTTTCATTTTGAAATAACGCCATTTTGTTTCCGACGGCACAGGTAACTTGATGGAAAGGTAACATAATCAAAGATACCATCGAATTCACTATTCACTGAATTATACGAATCGTGTTTTAAAAAATGTTAAATTTGTTATAGATACAAATTACAGCTTTTTTCAAATCAAAATTAAAATTTAAAATTTAAATCTAAATCAAAATGTACCATAAATATTTGCAACAAAAAAAGATGGAATAAAAGAAAGCGAATTAATTGGGTTGCAGAAAAATTGCAGACTTACCTTTTGCAGTAAATCAGCAGAAGATGATATTCAAGAATAAATGAAATTACTCGACAAGTTAAGTTCAGTTAAGTTAACGGACTGTTCTTCAAGGCAAACGTTAAAAGCAAAAATACTTTTCAAAGCCCGAAAAATTTGGACATGTTCGCACGAAAGGATTCGCGGATTCTCGAGAGCGAAAGATGTGGCGTTGAGGCTTAAGTAAAAGTGTCCTGGTCTTTTGGATGTGATAGGAAATAAGGGCGACGAAGAGCAGGAGCCGGCTCCTGGTGCACCGGATGAAACTACGCGTCGGCGCGAGCGCGTCTTCGCGCAAGCGGCTTTGAAGCGGTAAGCGCAATTTCATCCCCGGGTCGTGATATCCAATACGGGGAGAATCACACCACCCTTGAGCAGCAAGAGCAAAGCTAACGGCTTACAAGGACGTATTACATTGTAAAAAAATATATTACAAATTTAAGCGTTTTTATGAATTTTATAATTCGCCTTATAGTGCATATGGTCAAATATTAATATTAAAGAAGACATCAACACATTTCAAACGATGTTTTTGACCGACAACTTATGACGGATTTCAAAGGCATTATTTATTTATAGGGAAAGATTTGTTGCTTATGATCATTTTTAGTATCATTGATGTATTAATGTGACTACAAATTGTAGAATATTTAACGGCCGTTGGAATTTGATTTGATTCAGTTGAATGAATATGTGGTCCATTGAAAATGTACAACGCACAAATTTTTGGTCACATTTCTAAAGATTAATATCGTTAAAATGAAACATCGATGATCTTGAAAATGTTCAAGCATTGATTTGTACAGTGATACTGATATAGTTATCGTCTTCTTTCGAAACGATGATTAATTAAAATGGGATTTTTGAATATTTAACTTTCGGATCATATTTCCTTTGCCAAATATTTGATCGATTTTTTTGTTTTCATCTAATCCCATCTTTACATTCAGCAGACATTAAATAGCAAATATACGGTAATATTCATTCTTAGTTTATGGTTCGTGTTTACGATTTTATGCTGCCTCATAAAGTGGAATTGTTCGACAATACGACGACAGTTTTTGTAGGTATAACGCCAACTCTACCTAGGCAACCATGGGTTTACAGATTTTTGACTGTTTTTGATTCGAAATTTATTCCAATTCAATAATTTTATCAATACACGCCATGGATACCAAATGAAACAATTTCTTTAATTATAAAACGATTATTGAAAGAGTGTTTTCACATAAAACACATGTTTCTGTGTTAAAAGAGAAACAATAATTATTAACCATTTAAAATTTGAATAGAATTACCGGAGCCAAAGGCCATAAATTCAAAGCCATGATCAGTTGATTTTCATCGTGCTCTCAGAACTCCTCCTTCGAACACTTCGACCTATCACTTGAAAGGTTCGACGAGCTTTCTCGGAGCCTTGTTCTCGGTGAATGTGCTGACGGCCATTTTCGTGAAGATGCCGCAGCTGCATTGTAATAAGAATTTGCAGTGCGGTTAACCAGCGATGAATATGGACTTTCGGTGGAACAGACAATTGGAGGCAACCGATCCTTCGATTGGCCAACGCATAAAACGCAGCATTCACGAACGAAACTGACGCTGACCATCGACTATACGCTGGGACGCAAGACATAAGACTCGCAATTTTCTTGTAACTAAATGGAAAATAAATTCATGGTGGGCTAATGTTATTTCCATCTAAAGACTTGGATTTTAATCTTCGACGTGGTTTTACGAACGTAAATTACAGAGCACATTGACCGCCTTCTGCCAACGTTCACGCTCTAGGTGTTTCAAGTCTTTGTAACTTTTTCAATTTCATAGCCAGCACCTTTGACGATAGATGACACGCTACTGTAGAACATCGTTTGTCATAAATATTAATTACGGGTTATCTATAAAATGCAACCCAAAGTTAAGATACCAAACACGGCAAACAAGAATTTACTCCTCTAAGTAAATATTTCAAGTTTCACATCATTTCTTAACATCCCGTAATTATTTATTTAGCAAAGAACAATGAATTTCGATACAGTGGGTTGATGTTGCAAAAACTGTTGAAAGTGTTGAATAAAAATTTGCATTCGACGTGTGCCGAACATGTTAAAACGATTCAATTATTGTTGTAGTCACACAGTCTTATAATTCTGTACAGAAGTGCAGTCGACATCAACGAAAGCACCTCTTGAGTTATATGACGATCAACAAATGGATGAAATGGACGTTGTGGCAACCTGTAAAGAGAGTTTATTTAAAGAGCCCATAGAAGCATCTGTACTGTCGTAATATTGAAGGCGTAATATTCAAATTAGAATTGAGTAGCAAAATTAGTTGCATTCACTTTCCCTTAAAACCACATTAAACGCTAAAAATAGCAATTTCATTTCACCAGAACACGAATAAGATAATCATATATTTATCATAATGTTCGTTAAAGAAATTAATTTTATTAAAGAAAATCATTGATGAAAAAGCCGGCGTAAAGTATTAATGTTGATAATTAATTGTCCCATTAAAATAATGTTTGTGGTATATTGTGTTGAGTCGTAATTAAGGCAAACAAAATTCATAGCGCAGAATGTTATAATTTCAAGCAACATTGTAAGATTTACAATGTATACTTTAAATGTATCGCAGGAACTATCGAAGAATTTTAATATTTCTTTCATTTTATTATGTTAGATAATAGCACTCATTGGCTTTAGAATGTAGTTACGGGGATAACAAAAAAATTTTTAAGACTTTATAAAGATGCCTTAAAATTTTACGGCATCTTTAATACATTTTTATGACATTTTTGCTTATCTTTATCGGATTGAAAAAAACTATAATGCCCCTTCGTAATTAACGCATCATATCCGTGGCAAAATTACACACCGTAATTCTTATATACTTATTTTAATCTCAATTTTTCTTCATTTTCTATTTCGGTACACTTCCGACGAAAGCGACAGAAACTTGGAAGTGAACTTTAATTTATTATCCGTCGAATCACATTCAGAAATTCAATTTCCATGTATCATAATTGCAAATTGGAATTCCACGTAGCCTACGAAGAGATCTAAATTTTTTTGTAACCCACTCAAAATCCTTCGACCGGCCGTAGAATTCCAGAAAAAAGGTTCGCAGAATAAAAGAAGCTCGGCGCAAATGACTTAGCTTTTACGGCATTATAAACTCCAATAAATCACGTCGCCAATTAAACAGTCTCCCGTCCGTTTTGCGAAACAAAAAAAAAAAAAAACGAGAAGAGAAGAAGAAAAAAAAAAAGGTGTGTAAATTTCGAAGGTGGGGCTGAGAGCAGATTTACAGTAGAGTAATTCCCTCCTAGGCTAGACTTTTATCCGTGCAATCCTATTACCGTAGTCAAATTTGATTTAGGATTGTGGCTTCGCAGCCAGACGAGCAGACGTGCATTGCATGAGCAAAGCCACCAGCCGTATTGACTTCTTTCCACGTTGGTTCTCGGGCATGACGATGATCCCCGAGCCTAGGGTAGTAACATGGGCGTTTCGTACCAGTGAAAGACACGGATGCGCGTCTACCACCGAGCGAATCGACCACGGCTCTCTTCCCTCTTCTCCCGAGCCTCGCGTCCTTGTTCCAGCGACGAGGCAGCTATTATGTAGACGGCGATAGTCGTCGCATAAATATTCACGATGGCATCGACCATAAACGCTACCGGCTCTGCGTGCACGGAGCTATATATAATGCAAAGCTACTACGACGCGATCCACAAAAGCGTCGCTACGGCGTTACGCCAATAACATCGCGCGCTTTCCATACGGCTTTCCTTGTTCAGCTTGATATTACTCGTGGATACCTTCTTCTCGCCTGCGGTGAATATATAATTGAAACTTCGTTGCCGTATCGTGACGCTTCAAAAATCTCTTCCCCTTGGCATGCGGATGGAAAGATCATGGACATGATATTAGACATTCTCTGCTTCAGGAAATGAGCTCGTTTTGTTTCGCTAAGAATTCCAAATTTAAGAGGTTCTTATTTTACATACAATTGGGATACTGAAATTTCAGTTCATTAAATGCCAACCAATGCCAAATGAAATTTTGCACGATACTGTAAACGGTTATATCAACAATACGTGTTATTGGAATTTCCAAACTGAATTTTCACACGCAATTCTCAAGAGCAATTTCTGTAATCACGTTCGTTTCTGGTAAACTCATCAAATGTACCATACAAGCGATCAATTTTCAAATGCTATACGTAACGTAGCGCCTTCTCCAGAGCCCAAGTTGTGGAAGCTACCAATGGGCAAAGATTATCTGGAATAGCCGAACCTCGCTTTACTGGGCAAGGTAAGGTATTCTGTGATAGGATCCACTTACACAATTATCTACTCACGGGATCTCCTTGACGGCTGTTCACTCGACGTTTTACTACTTGCTCGGTCTCTCGCTTTCCTTTTTCGTTCCATTCCATGGAGCTTCTTCTCTTCAACCTCACCCCATCTTCTCTCCTTTATATCCTTCGCCATTACATAGCTAGAATTTTTCGCTTCCGTCCACCATTTTCTCATCCAGCTCGTTCTACTTTCCATCTACACCACAATATACCCTCTCTCAATTATTAGTCTTATAATTCGTGAGGCTTGTTTATGTATTTCAGAGTAACGACTGCGAGTTACAGAAATATTTATATCCAACGCGGTGTGAGAATTATTCTTACAATTTACGTCAAGTTTTATCGTTAAATATTATATATCTCTACAGCCACTTTAATGCTACAATGTAACAATTTTAATTAGCATCATTATTTCAGTTCCTCTAGGCTGTTAAAGTTTTGCTAAATTTATATCCAGTTAAACATTTTAAGTTAACGCTATCTGTATCAAGCGAAATGCATTGTGAAATGACTTGACTTATTTAGTAAGCTTATAAACAAAAAGAAAAAGAAAAAGAATGAGGGGAGATACATAAAAATTGAAATTGTATTGCTGACTTTCGTCTTAAATCATGTTAAAATTTGATACGCGTTACACTGAATAGGAGACACGATCCATTAAATCCTGACAACATCATCATTTTTATCCCGAATGATATTCAGTTTTCACATAAACCACTGCTTTCGTAATGAATTATCTTAACATTTGAGTCCATTTTTATTTTCATTTTTTTTTTTTTTTATCTTCGTTAGAACCCCTGGATATCGAACAAGCAAATCAGAACACGATTCCCTGATTTCTCTGCAGACATTGGGATATTAAAACCATACTCTCACCAAATCAGAGAATGATTTGTACCCCACAGTGTAAACTGGTTTCGACCATTTAATAATGGCGACCACCAAGTAGGTGGGATTTCGTTTTTAACTTGTTCAGCTCGAGCGATCAAACTCGTAGGAGGGACAGGACATTTGATAGTCATTCTTTTGGAACTTGCGCCAAATCAGAAAGCATCGTAAACTCTTTCAACGAATCCAAGACCAAAAGTACAAAGAACCACCGACGAGATTAAGAAATTCGTTTTCCAAATTTGTCTTGCTTCGTTCGACTATTTTTTCCTCCCCCCAGAATAACAAACCAAACCCAACTCGTACGAGTTTTATATTGAAAATTTATGACATTTATGAACGATGTTCAACGCGTCTATTACAAAAGATTTATGCGCGACCATAAGTCTCTCGACGTACATAACAAATTTCGCCATTTTATTTCTCGATCCCAACCTTTGAAACATGTTTTCGAAGAAAGTGTTTTTTGGTAGCAGAAGACAAAGGAGTCGATTATTATCTCTTCAAGATCAAGAAAATAAATTCAAAAGTAAGCTCTCCGAGACCTTGTCTTGGCTCATAGATATGAGCAATAAAAACATCTTATTATATATGCATTGCGCAAAGTATTCAAATGATTTGCCTCGTCCTTGATTGTGCCCTTTAATACTTCTGATTTTTGAGCGTCCAGGCATCAGTAGAAACCTTAAGAGGCACGGGGAAAGGGTCGTAAATACACGTGTAAATATATAGCAGTCGTTAAGCTGCGCGCTGTAAAATTGTAGAGTATACCCGGGGTTAAATCATTAAATCACGATGACTGAGCTTCGTCTAGTTCGTTTTGCGAAGTTTTAGCCAAAGGTTTGTCACGAAGACAGGCTTTATGGAGTTTTAGCAAGGTGTGGGAATTATGCAGCTCTCTTGGATTTGCATGTCTCACCTTTATTCATCAACAACGCTTTATGAGATTTTAACCATTTTACGATTCATATTTTATGATAAGTACTGCGCAATTATACCAATTGAGAATTCTTTTAAGCGCTTTAAAAATTGATTCCACAAAAGTCTTATTGTCAATTTTTTTTTTTTTTTTTTTTGATGAAAAACATTTTTCATATTTATAAACTAGGTAAATAATTTTATGTACGCAAATGTATGCTTTGGATACGCATTAAGATTTTTCGCACGTAGCAGGTCAATATTGATCATAAAACTGGCCAGAACGTAGTATTATCTATAACGAAACTGTGCATTTTAGGGTTGGAAGATCCTGCTGTAATATAAAAGAATGACCTTTTTGAGGTTTTGGAACTTGTGGAAATGTCTTTGAATCAGCCGGCATTGTTGTTTGATATATCCTGCCATAAACCAATTAAAGTTACGGGTTTCTCTTTCAATACTTCTTTTCAAGTTTCAAATACGTTTCTTATTATTTGGTAGCTTCCGAAGGAGTCAAAGAATTTAGATTAAAATTCTTGGAAAAGGCGATCTTAAGATTTTTTTTTTTAAACGTGTTTATTTAATCTAATTTCAATTTGACCTGAAAGGATGGTCAGTTTTTGATATTTCTAAATTTTATTAAAATCGAAAAATACGATGTTTTATGAAATTTATTTAGGAATATATTTCATTGAATGTGTGTTAACGTTTAATTCTTGAATTTTAATGAAACAATTTCTAATGGATTACGAAATATAATGCCTCACCTCTTTTCTCACGGTTTGATAGTTGAAATAAAATTGCCATTTTATATCTAAACTTATTAATGCGAAACTGTACGTTGACACCAGATAAATCTATTTAACGTTTCACATTTTATGACTTATATTGACATCTTTGAAACGTCACCACATACTTGAAACGGTTTGAAGCCACTCGACTGTAAATGAAAAAGAGCAAATATTCCTTACGTTTACAATGGAGGTATCTAAAATGTAGCGAAATGACACTTTTTTGCAGACTATTAAAGTCAGAATTCTTGTATAGAATTCATGCAACAAAGTATTGCATCTCACATACAATATATTTAAAATTTTATGTCCTTTAAGTATTGTAATAAAAGTTATAAGCATGAAAGTTTTTCAAATGGATTCAAAGAACAGTTTAGATTTTACAATTACCTTTTATCTTAAAACTGACTTAGCTTCAATTTTTTCGTTCTTATGTACATTTTTTATAACACATTGAATTATATTATATGTTAGGTAAAAATTGTTTTTATGCATAGTAAAAAGTTAGTTGTGATTATTTTTCAACAATAAGACAGATCTACAATATTTACAATAAAATAATAAAGATTAATTTATTGGGTTATTATCTTTTATGTTGAAATTCTGCAGCGAAAGTTATCACGCTGCGTCTAACATTTTTATTGTGACGATATTGTCTTTAAAAATTTTATTCTAAAAATACCCATTCAATCTTATAAATAACAATCTTAACAATAATTGTAATTCAAAACTTTCTTCTGTATTGCGCATAAATTAATCACGTACAAACAATTTTTTTTTTTTAACGAAAATAAATAAAATTTTGCATATAAAATCTGTTAATAAAAAGTTAGATTATAGTAGATTTGTGGAAAGTTCTTTCGCATGGCAACGCTGTAAAGAAATGGCAGCCACCGGTAGGGTGCAGAACAGCAATATCCCGCTCACCCCCCCCCCAGATTTCAGTCATGGCGTCCTATACATATGTATGGAGCTTTCGCTGGGCTCGTCACCGCCCCAAACGGGCTCGTCCTACGATTGCTGCTACCCTTCGCTGAAGCCATCTTTCCCTTTACAATGTTCATCATATCTGACTTCCAAAAAGCAATTTCTCTAAATAATATCTTCATATCGCACGTTTCACTTATGTTTTCTTTTATACACTTCTATATTTTAATATATTCATAATTAGAAATTTTACAAAATTGATGAAATTTCAGTTTTTGTCAGATTTATTTAGATTTACTTCAGACTTAATTTACTTCATATCTATATGTTCCATATATTTGTTTCCTTTAATGGGGAATATTAAAAAAAAAAATCTATACGCTTGATATTGCAACGAGTAATATGATTCAAAATACAAATAACTGAGAACATCTATATCAAGCTTAATTGGTGTCAGCTAACCCTCTGCATGTATGGGATGTATGTTCAGGGTGGATTAGGGTGTCTTCGAGATAGAACTATAAAAGCGACCGTCAAGCATAATAAACTCGAAGCGTTAATGGTATCGCTAATAGAATCATTGCAAAGTGAAGTGCCAGATCCTCTAGTCCCTTCAGAGGGGTGTTTTTTTCTTTCAACTGCATATGATATAATATTATGTATCTTATTAAATTATTAACTACTGTCTCTACAAATTTTAACTTATCTAGAGAACATCTTCTATGTAATATTATTTATCGTCGCTTGTAAAATGTTATACTGCAATCTTTAGATTTTATAAAATCAAATTTGTATCAAATTTGTTAGGGTAACAAATTCTTCAATAAGTACTGAATTGTCTGAACAAACTTATTTTATACTACTAAATAAATTTTAACATATCAAGTGATATCCCCTTCAAAAGAAATACTCTATAAATCTTTATTATATAATCGATATTTTCTAATGTAGGTCATTAAACCCTAAAAAAACGATAAGTAATATAATATATTTATTTACTTAATTTTATATCTGTTTGCGGTCGAAACTGGTCAGTATTATCGAAGAACAGTAATACCTGGAGTCTTTTGAGATCTCTGTTGTATTTATACACGGTAACATATCGACGTGCTGTTGAAGGCACAGTATAGGTCGATGGTAAGTCATTCTGAGAAGTCCTATTTCCGCAGAAAAATAACTCATGCGGATATTCGCAAAAAATTGTGCAGAAATTTAAAATTTCTGAATTTTTTTCAAAAATGGAGTAACAGTTTTAAAAATCGTTAAAAATATCTATAAATTATTCTGTAGATTCAATTAGATTTACTTGACGCCTATAAATTATGAAAATTTGCTATATCTAATAATTTTGGAAAATCGACCTTTTTTGATTTTTAGTGCGATTGAGATCTATGAAAAAAATACATGGGGACTCACAAAACGAGAAACTTATAGGTCACCGACCTTTACTTTTCTAAACGTCCTTAGATTCATGTATAATTTTTTCTAGCAAGTCGAAAACATATAAACATTTTTTT
>JABFQA010000551.1:0-18804 GCA_022817065.1 Probaryconus sp. ZL-2020 | reverse complement strand
AGTGAACAAATGCGTTTAGGAGACTCTTCGATTTTGGCGTATACGAGTGTTGCCGTTGCATTTAAGGTTGGCCAAAAGGATTTTTTTTTTCATTTACTCATTAGTGAAGTATTTCACTTCGCCTTTCATTTCAACCCACATATAGCCTTTTATCAAAAATGCTTTCTTGTCCCAAATTTTATAAAATTTTTGGAAACCGAAAATACGTGTAAATAGAATTGCTATACCAAAATGTTTCGATGAATTAATCGATGAGAATTTCATACACATTTCAGTTACATATAAGATTTGCAACTAATGAAATTTGATTTGTTGGAAATACAAGCAAAAGTTTCCTTTTGATAATGTTTAGTGGAATAAATTAAAAAAAAAAAGCAAAACTGAGAAATGCACTTTGTTGCAATGAAATGTAACAGAAAACATGTAGAAAATTTTGTTGCAACTTTGTTCGCAATTAAAAACAGAAGTCAAAAACATCCGTTTACACTGATCCTGTTATTTAATTACTTTCGGCTAGTCGAAATGAGTGAAACTCAGTAAAAACCTTTTATCCCCTTTGAAATACTGATTTATTATATTTTTACGGTAAATATAAATGTTACCCGAGTACGTTATTTTCCTTTTTCGAGGACCAACAATGTTTCGCCGTTAGTTTAATGGCAAGATTCGTTATAAAATAAGAACTTTTTTTTTTATATTGCTTCATTCTCTAACCAACTGAATGGAGAATGCTTTTCGTTCTGCAGATCTTTTATTTAGGATTCGTTTTTCGTCGCGATGTAAATTAATCCATGTGTAAAATGCAAACACGAGCTACTGGAGAATTGTTCAACAAAGTTATTTGGCTAATTACTAAGAGGTGAAATACGAGAACGTTGCGTCGAATAACGAGTTGATTTTCTTCATTTTTCATTTTTCGTCAATGCTTTGTTGGCGATGATTCGATTATGAATTTACCCGTTCGTTATAGTGCGGATCAAAAATGAATCTCCCGATTATACGTACTTACCGTTTTACGTGTAAATTAATTTCGAGTAGCTACTAGATATCGTACATTTTTTTTTGCCCATCCCTGTAGATATTACTAATTACCCGCGCTTCGTGATTTAACTGTATGCGTAATACATCAGTAGCTATCGTTGTGACGTAGCATGCAATTTACTCATAAATCATATCTGAATATTCGGTTGCATTTCCTTCATATAAATATATAGTAATTTCATATGATCGCATTAATAATCGACTTCAATCGAACGCTGTTATAATCACTAACGTGAATTTATTGGAGGTTTCAGATATGGACGTTATGTTAAATCATTGAATTGTTTGTTGTTTCGCGATTACTTATGCTAATCGCTGCAGATTTTCTATTTACAATTTTATATTAATACAACTTTTTCGTTACAAACATAAAAAATGTTTTTAAAACTAAATGTCTTGAATTACATTTGGAAAGTATATTTATATTTTTCAGTGCACTTTCACATTCGCAAAGTTCTGGCGTCTTGTTTGTACGTACGTTGTTTAAATGAACATTCTTTGGAGATTTAGCACGAGAGAAATTACTTAGAAGGGTTTAATGTATAAGTGTTACAAGATTTCAAAACTTTATTGTAAAACTAACGTAACATCCATTTCGTGCGTTGAACTTAGCTGAGCTTTACTCTAAGATCTCTCCTCCGCTGTATCAAATTCAACCGAACTCCTTCAAACTTGCAAAGATTCCTCTATTGGCATATGCAAAATATACTCAAAATTGCATAATATTACTTTAAACACTTTAAACACTTCAATGTTATTACTTCAAGTTCTGGCGGTTTTTGCTACATTTGGTTCGAAATTACATTCAAATATCAGGCAAACTTTTAGAGGAAATTTAGTCAATTTATAAATAATTTTCAAAATTAACAATGCGCTATAATTCTTTTGCTTTTCAAAGTGGAGCAAAAAACGTTATATAATATGTTTTGTCCACGAATTTTTTTTTACTTCGTTATCATTCTATTATTGTTCTATACCATTCAATTCTTGACAGAAGTCACAATTTACATCGACAGGCATTTGTCATGCTTTAACAAGGAATCGTAGGTGCATTTGCGATCTATTGAAAAAAAAAATTATTTTTTTTCTTTTCCATTGTATGTTACCCCACCCATCCAACAGCATTTCACATATCCAAGCTACCGTAAACGTCTTATGATGGTTATGCAGAAGAGAAATCTCCGGTGCAAAATTGCGAAAACTACTACCAGCACATTTGATTGTTCGCTGCATCGTTGTCACATCCAGCACGACTCTGCATTTTTGGCGATATATTTTTCAAAATAAAATATTCATGCAATCGATAGTTTTTATCAAAAGAATTCACTAAAAATCTTATCTTAAAGATGCCTTTTCTTTAAAATATGTTTGCAATCAAATTTTGCAAATTATCATTGACTTTTAATTTTTGTATAAAAGAATTAATTTTATTTTAAAAAAACTCCTCTTTATTACCAACGATAACCTGAGAATTCATTACAAAACTTCATAAATTTCCCTGATTGGCGAAATTGTTTTTCAAAGTGGTTTCCGCAAATAGATTTTGCTCATTCTAGTCGCGTCTCGGGATAAAAGGAAACTGGCTTTCACCGGAGAAAATGGCGCACAATAGATCACAATGGCACTTGTAAGTACAGTTTTCTCGCGCCTCCATAACCGCGGAGGAACATTTTTTCGGGTAATTTGCATTCACGTACGTCGAAGACTTTCCCTCAGGCGAACAAACTCCAGTTGCGGTGAATTCTCCACTCCCCTTCCTCGGGCAACAGCGTGCAACGTAATACGGGTCGACTAAAAATATATCTGCCGCGGTAGAACATTAGTGAAATTACTACGCTTTCTCCCCCACGGCGCTACTTGACTGCCGCATTCATATCTCTGATTTCCTCTCTGCTGCTTCTGACGATCAGCTAGACAATGTAGCCTTTTCAAAACTCTCGAGCGAAGGTTTTCTTCCGTTCAATAAAATCATACTGTTCTTCCCTCAACATAGTTGTATCGCCGAGTTATTCATCAGATTAAATCGGACGATATAAACACTTGAGCCAAGAGGATAATTTTTTATTGGAAAATGATAAATACCAGTAACGATTCAACCGAAGTACACTGACAAAAATATTACCATAAAATTTACTATACATTGTGGCAAACTGGTCCTATAAGTCAAAGTGTGGAAAATGTGCTAAAGAATACAGACAAAGTTACCATAAATGCAGTAAATTTTCTTATATTCGTCACAATTTTTTTATTAATTATCAGAAAATTTGCCATATTTATGTTAATTTTGTTCTGTGTTCTTCAGCACTTATTCTACATTTGACTTATACGACTGGTTTACCACAATTTATAGAAAATTATACAATTAATTTTTCTGCGTGTATAAACTATGTTTTACATTCTGTTGATCTTACGAATTTCACGAAAATAAAAAGCTCCCAAACAAGTCAACAAAAATAACCCGGTGAAACGTACTCGGCGTGTGAAATTAATTTGCACAGCTTGTTAAATTCTTAGAATAACGCGTAACATTTCAAGCGACAAAGGCGCGCAACAGCGGCGTTACATCATATTTTCATATGCAAATTAAACTGAAACGCAAAACTAAATTCATGGGATGATTATTCGGTGAAAAGCGCAGTTGACAATAGCCGCTAAGTTCTTGATAAAGGTGAAACTAAAAGCTAGTTTGTCGGCAGACGCTCCTCGAAGACAATGGTCCTTCTAATGCCGTCTGAATGGATAGTTGGTTCCGCTTATTACTGCGAAATCTCCCAGTCTATTTGCATTGACCCTCACTCTTCTCAATACTCAAAGGTCCCCGAATTGATACAACTATCACACTCGAAGGACTCTCTCCTCTTCGGCACAATCACATCTCACTAGAATTCACCGTCTCTTTGATATTTCAAGGAAGCGTGTAATCCTTGAATCTATAACAAAAGTGTTCCAGCTCCAGGAATTATTAGATTTCATTCTGTCTCGATGACCGCTTAATTTCGAAATGTCGTGTTCAAGTCTGTAGATGATTATAATCATACGATTTGAAAAACTAAATGAAAATTCCGATGATTATTTGGATAATATACAGTTAAAAAGGAAATCATTTTGTTGCGGACGAAAGAATAATATGCAAAGTATTAATCCTTGAAAATGTATCTTTTCAATGTCGCAATATAACTCGTGGCTTTTGAATGTTAACAAGATTGAAATTATAATTGAGGTTCATTTACTTGAATTGTTAACTAATTTTGTGCAAAATTACATTACATGAAATTCATCGTAGACGTACATTTGATTATTAATGTGGACATGATTACATCAATGTGGTTTCAGTCATTTGATGTGACAAAAAGTCTGTCAATAATAGATGAATGAACAGATTCCAATTACGCATTAAGTATTCATGAGTTCATTAAAAATTAATTAAATATTAATGAAATCATCGTATTTATTCGCATTAATTGCTTCATACCCTGCAATTTCCATGCAATTTCAATGACAATTTCATTGACGTGTTTGAATATTGATTATTGTATTGTTATTGTATTTCGAATATTATTTGCGTATGGTTCACTGTAGAATCCCCTAAAAGGATTACATATAGATCAGGTTCGTAAGACGGAAATCTTCGACCTTGATTTGCTGCGATTGTGCCAATTAAATCCATTTGGTTTCATAGATTTAACAGGGCGTGTTTCGTGTGCTAAATACGCTAAAGCCTTTGATAAACGACTTACTCTAGCACCACAAGCTACGCAGCCATATCCCCCTATTTATCTTGCAGCGCGTATCGTAAGGCGACGCCTGTGTCATGTACATTCAGCTTTCGTACTGAAAAATACGCGCACGTTCCAAGTTGTAGAATAAGAGTGTATCTACAAATATGTAAGATGAAATCATTTCATTCACATTGAAGCTACCATTATTTGCTGTAAAAATTATTGTTACAAAAAAATTTTAAGTTAACTTTCAAACATAGTCTAAACTTTTTTAAACCTGACTTCTGAACCAACTTACATTTGAAATAAATTGTTTGAATTTACGTTTTTTAATAAATAATTTAAAAATAATTGGTTACAAAATACGAGGATTGTTTTTAATTTTTTTGTTTTTTTTTATTGTAAAATTGAAAATTCAAAACTGTTAATTTAGCAATATCTTTTTGTTTCTTGAAATATTTATATGAGAGAAAATGATAAATAATTTTTCTGGTTGTTTGGAGTTATTTCGAAAAAACTGGTCGTTAATTCGAGCACCTTGTGCTATCCATAATGTATACCCGAAGCCTAGTGAGGAAAATAAGAGTGCGATGAAAAATAAACTTTACTTAGGAAAAGAATAATAATTAATAAGATCCGTGTATACGTGCTACCTCAGACAAGGGGTTGCCTTGTTAGATGAAAAATACGAAGCAACGACCGCTTGAGTGTTAGCACCGTTGCCTGATTCAATATTAATGTGAAAAATGCTGGTACCTTGTAACGCGCTGTAATGTCACGAGAATTCCACGAGACGCGTGTTTTGCATGTGATTTTGAATTCGGAATTAAGATGCGCCATGAGAAATTTCAGCGAGGAGAAATTACCTTTGGCGAAAGGGATTTCACTGTTTCTATGTCGCGAGAAATATTTATCTTAACATTGAACAATTTTCGGGTCTATTTTTTTTTTGCAAAAAAACATTCCGTTGACGATCATTTAAATTTGTAGATTTTAAGTGTTTTGGCGAATAAAAAAAATGAGTTGGAAGAGGTTTGAATTCAAGCCAAATTTGATATAGCATTTTGACAAAATGGAAACAAACATTACCTCGGCGGTAACGTTACTCCGGTTGATATTGACGACGTACCTCTTTCGAAAGAATTACGCCAATTCAAAAGCATGTGTACATCAAGTTCCTGGCACAGTTTCAAACAAACCGCACGAAGAAATTTGGCGAATTACGTTCTTTAATCATTGAACGAAGAATGGCAAATTTTAATATCTTTCGCATTTTATGCATCTCTGAAGATTAATAGAAGATGGTAATAGAGTTTTACGAGTATTTAGTTTACGATGTAATGAATTTCATATTCTATTACTTTTATAAATAGATTGTTTTCTTTAACGACGTTTTTATTATAAAAAATACTCAATACACCTACCAATAATTACTGCAAGTAATTTTGTGTCAGTCATTTTTATAATCAAGATTCTTGTTAAATTGGGACAAAAAATGATTAATGAATAATTGAAAAGTAACACAATTTTCAACAGAGAACTAAATTAAAATTATTATGTTAACGCTTATAATGTAGTAACAAAAGTTAGTGAAGTTTGAAAATGGATTTTAATGAACTTTAGATGAACATGGTATTGAAAATAAGTAATGTTTATAATTATTACAATAGATTATAAAATGTGAATGGCGTTCAATTTTACTATAGAAGATACTTCATAATTTTTTAAAAATGAGAATAAGAATGAACTTTCCATGTTTAATTAGTTGTAAAATAAATAATTAAAGCAACAGATGATTTTGAACCATTAAACATGTCTTGTAAAATTTGTTATTTGATTTTTTATGTCTATCCGTTATATCATACTTGCTAAAACGTTACTATTCAACATTAAAAAATACACAGTACTCAAGGGATATTACTGCAGGAGATGTACTTATGATAAAATATCTTTCAGCGTATGTATATGAGAAGGTCTGAATATAGTGTATTTGACTGAGCGAGGTGTCTCCAGGTAGCATTCAGATATACACTAGCATTAACTCTGTCTGTGCATATCCCTATGTGTCTATGTATTTACCGTATGTTTGATGTCTTAATGATAGCAAGCATCCATATGCAGACACAAAATGATGAAGTCAGCTACCTAATCATGCCAGTAAGATTTAACTGTTCAATAATCCACAGTTTCATTAAAATTGACATCAATACCAATGTACTCAGCACACATACAACAATTCCACAAATTATCGAAATAATAATAATTATCATCGAAAATAAATCGATTAAATGAAAAAAAAAAAAAAAAACATTCACTAAAAAGCGATTTTCAATATCATTTTTCTTCCATTTATTTTATAAAAATCAGTATAAAATTTTATCAACGTTCCGTTCAATTTTGCAATCTTTGATCGAATGGTTGAGTTATTACACTTTCAGTAGTAGCCATAAAAGCACATATAGTTTTAACGAAACAGAATTCAATTTCAAATGGAACCTTTTAAGATCCAAATTCAGAATGTTTTTTGCAGATATCCTTCCTGGTATTTTTCTGTATAAAAATATAAATGTATTCATTAAAAAAATGATATCCACTTTTCCCTTTCAGTTACCTCAAACAAATAAAACAAAATTATTCATGTTCTCGCTCTTCAAGCTGAATTGATTTATTACGAGAGGAACAGTCCTTGTTTTTTTTTTTTTCGCCCAGTTACCAAAATTGATAACTTGGCGTTTTAACTATCCTATATTTGTCGAGGGCAATATAAACCCCGGCGAAAAGCAACACAATTTAGCGTAACTGCAATTCGGTTTGCGTTATTACCTCGCAGGCTCAACCTCGTTATGTTACTGCCAAGCAGAGAAAACGTACAGTAGTCACATTCGTTGTGGTTTACCCCGTTCCAATCGCTACTCTGTCGAAAGTTACTCAAATGACTTCGCCCTTCTCTATAACTTCCTTAGAACTAACATAATTAATCACCTTTAACTGACCTGCATTAGACACCATTCATATTCTCCAAAAAATGATAAAAAATCACTCTTTTGCAAAAATAATTTCAGTGAAAACAAATGGTATAAATTGCCAAAGTGACCTTGAAATCGTCTTCGATTTGAGTTCGGTAGAAATTTCATTATCAGTAATAACAGTGTTAACGTTTCGTAAGTAAGTTAGTGTGCGTGAGTTCCACAGGAAGTTCAGCTCGCAAGTACGATCAGTTGATCAGAGCTATAATTCAATTTACTGGGGAGTTTATTATCTCTTTTTGCAGATCGTACATAAAGTTGAAATTCACGTCAGTGACATGCCATCCAGCTGCTTTTATTCCTCTTTTATCTTTGCTTTTTGGTTGTGTCCTAAAGAATCTTCTTCAAAATGATTCTTTAATATATCCTTTAACATAGCGAACTAAAAGAGAGAAAGAAGTTAAAGTAGAGCAGCATTTCTTCAGCAAGGCTCTCATACTCAACTCGAGTGTACTCTGGAAACCATTCGCCTCTTAACTCGAAGGTATATCCCTAAAATAAATATTTAAGTTTGCAAACGTTGTTCGTGTCCGCCACTTTGCACGTCAGCTATGATCGAACGCAGAAAAAAAAAAAAAAGTTGGACAAATAAATTTACCAAAGCTCGAGGGCCGATGATATTCGTGTAATTTTATTTGCACTTGGTGTTTTTGTGATCTCTGCTAATGAAAGCTCAAATGTAAATGCACCTCGGAAAGGGGTAATTGATTTAAGGGGATTTCGACCTTTTCAGAGTCGACGGAATATAGGATTTGAGAAGCACTATTCAAGTTGACTTTGCGACTCGAAATATCCTTCGTGAAATTTTCATGCCACCTTCCACTTTTTATGATTTTTCTCTTAAATTTATGTAACAGAAAGGTTTTTGAGATTCGCCGAATGTTAAACGTTGAGTGAGGTGTTGCCTCGCGACAAAAATTTATTATGCAATAGAATTCTGACCTGGGCCATGTCAGTGTCTTATAAATGTTGCATTATATATTCCCATAAATTTTAAATAATGACAGTTTTTTTTTCAAATCAAAAACAAATTTACTGAAACGCGTCATTTTCAATAGAAAAGATTCATTTATTCCTTGTGAAAAGTATTTAATAAGAAATCCATAAGTTTTCTTATTAATTTTATTCATATTTGCTTAATTCCAATAAATTAGTTACATTCAACATGAGTTACAATTGTTCTAAAGTGTTCAAAGGTTACGTTCAATTTCAAAGCAATTGAAATTCTCTTGGATAACAGAATTGTACAGGATATTCAATAATACACACACATACACAGTCACGCATTTAATATAATTTTCACTATTAAGGCATAATGTATATTAATTCATGATACTGATTCGTATTCGAAGTTGGTTCAATTAGTGGCGTTGTGCTTGATTTCGAGGATATAATCTAACTACCAATAAATCGAAGCTCCATAACTATTTGAGAAATTACGTCGTCTCTAATACTCGCGAAAGCATTCGTATATTACGAAGTCCCCAGCCAGTAATTAGGAAATTTCCAAGTATCTCCGCACTTCCTCATTATGAAAGTACTACTTGTACGATGTAAACTAACTCATTTAGGTCTATCTGAATCGACGTCGCTTGCAACAGACCTGCAACAAGTTACATATCCAACGAAAAATATTCATGAACTTCCACTCAACTTCTATTGAGATTCCAACTATATATGCATTTTCTTACTCTGCATACAAAGCGACTAATTCCACAAAATAACTTATTTTTCTTGTCGCGGTGAGGGAAAAAAAAAATTCAACTTCCATCATATATGAAAAACTCGAGATTGCAATAGTGGATGGATGGTATTGACCGGACCTCATTAGGCATAAAAATTGCGACTATCGTCCGTCGAGAAACTCATCAGCTTGACTTTCGTAACGAGATTCCTATCGATTCGCAGCAAAGAGCGTTGAATTCATATTTAAAAAGAGAAATTTAAGCAGAGACTTGTAGCATCGTATTTCCCTTGCGACGCACGCTCTACAATTATCACATACAGTCTGCGGCAGGAATGTATATGTTAAATTTCATTATTGCGTTATAACGTTTGAACATCCGAACAATGCATAAGGTTAAGGTGTTACTCAGCAGGAGTCTTTAGTAGCATAGCAATCTCTTAATGAACGTTTGCTTATAGCATGTAATGAATTTTACTGTAATTTGTCGTCAGTGCAGCTGACAGGCATCATATTAACCTCTCTAACACTGCTCAATCTCCGTATTGTCAGGCGTCGTTGTAACTATTGCCACCATTGCAGTAACCAAGCAGTTACGAGTTTCGACGACCCCGGCGACCTGGAGCGGACGTGTCCCTGTTCCTGATATATTCCCACTAAACCCAGAACCACGTGAACTATCGCTTAAAATTATAGACTGAATGTTTGTCTTGTACATTTCTTGGTATTCCACGCGCAGACAGGAATAATGTATTATGAATGAGCAGACTTTTGAGTTTAATGGAAAACAACAATTGTCACTTTCATAAAGAAAAATGGGGCGGAGAGAAGAGGAATCCTTGATTAGTATTGCACGGTCGTTCTGATACGAGTAAAGATCCTTAATTTTAAAGACATTACATTGGGAAATTATGATATGAAAATTTATTGTTTTAATTTCGAGGATTTTGTTAATATAAATTTTTGTCGAACTTCGTAATACTTTATTGGAAATATAAAAATTTTTCCGAGAAAATATTCTCGTATTTGTTACATTCTCTGAGAATTTTCTAAGGATACGAATATCACAAGAAGTCAATTTAAATTCATACAACACACTGAAATCAGATTTGTATTCTAAATCTATTACCTCGAGATAACGTTTATTGCGAGTGTCTGGGGAAAAAATGGAACAACAAAAATTTCCTTTCTTTTTTTTTATATTTTATTTTATTTTCAATTATGCACAATGCTATCAGCGTCAAGCATAAGAATTTCCGATCAACAGAATCAAGCTCAACGAAAAGGCTGAATAATTTGTAAAGATGAATGATGCATTCCTTTCAAAAAGATTCTTGAATAAAGTATAATGCCGCGGTGTTCTAAATTTTCCCTTCTTTTCTTTTTTTTTTTGCAGATATTCAGGAATTCTACGAGTTGACGCTTCTCGATGAATCGAAAACTGTACAACAGAAGACTGCGGAAACGATCCGCATAGCCGATAAATGGGAAGCCAGCGACGGACCGATCACGCCGACGTTCACTCAGAATGACGTGAGTTCAATTTCAAATATTCAGCATGCATTCATTTGCTTTGCCACTGGCGGAAAAAAGTTCTGCGAAAATAGAGAGACAAGTTGTCTGACTTGCACAAGGAAAAGTTCCAGCTCCATTCCTGTCTAATTGTATTCGTTTGCGTTTTACGCTTTTACGTTCAATTTATATTAATTCCGAATTAAGTCTTATTCATTTTAGACAGGAAAAAAAAAATATAAAATATAAAATTGCATTTTATAGTTGTCAAAGCAATTACTTTAACAAAATTATTTTTATTCTTGTAATATATTTAAATCCGATAGAGAAAAATTCACTTGATGCAATCAGATTCAACTTGATATCTTAAACAATCCAAGCGCCAACACAAATGAAATTGTTATTTCATCCGTGAACAATTTCCATAGAATTTATACTCTAATAAATGAAATATTGTTTTAATATATTACACGAGTGTTGCTTCATTAGAAAATAATTATTGCCAGATTAATTAATACCGCTGGCTTTATTTCAGTGAAATTATATATTTTATAAGTCTGAGAAATGGTAGTTAGTGTTGGTGGTTGGATTCAGTTGAAACGTTCGGTCCTATGATTCTCATAGTCCGTGAACATCTCTCGTCAATGTATTTTCAACTACGAGAAGTATCAGATTATAACCACGATAACATTCATTTGCTTTGAGCGTGAACGAACTTATTGTAAATACGAAGCTCTTATAATAGCGTTATCGAACAACGCAGTTTACGATAATATCTGAAAATCAATTTTTTATCAAAAAGAAAGTGAGGAACTATTTGTGAAATCACTGCTATCAGGTAAGCTTGGATCCATTTAGAAATTTACACAATTTTATATCAACATATATCTTGCTGATAAAAAGATTTAATCTGAACGTTTATTTCCATAAATGATGCAATTTATAATATTTATCGAAATATAAATTAATGGGAAATTGTTAATACTTTTGCCACATCGGCAGTTAAGTGGCGAAGTTATAATATTTTTGTTATTCACTGAGGACCGAGTGTTCGCATCGCAGCTTAATATTTATTACGCGGGTGTAAACTTCACACTAAACAGTAACTCACCATTTACTAGACTCAGCTTGGCGTATATAACTGCGCCAAATGCCTCACACAAACATTAGCGTGATACCTCGTGACGGATTTATACTTTATCATGCATAAGTACCAGTTGAAAAGTTATCCTAATATTTTTACCGTTCGTCACTTAACATTGCTGTTCAAAAACATTTTTTTTTTTTTTTTTTGAACAGCACATATTTCGTGTAATTAAAAGAGAAACATTCGCAAAGATGATTGAGATCTGTTTGAAAAGAGAAAAAAATTTGCAATTAGCATTATGAACTTTTTGCACGTAGAGCTTATTTGTTAACGACAAACGAAAGTAAGGGACATTGTAATTTTCGTGTTATTGAAATGCACGTGACCCGAAGCCACCATCTTTATTCGCAGTTCTTATTATTCGCGTTTTCAATTTCCTCTCGGAATCTCAATTGTTTTCCACAAGATTCTGGCAAATCCAAATGTACGTTTCCTTTATGTCAAAGGAAAAAAAGAAAAGAGGAAGCTTGCCTCCAGGAGAATCACTTATAATAATTACGCGAAATCCCGTTGTTAACAATCTGTCCCACCTCTCGTGGAAAATGATATCGAAAATATCGAGCGATATCGCCAAAGAAAGTAAGGACCCTCGTGAAATCACTTTCGAAAATTTGAATCTCCACGACGCGAGCGTTAGCACGACTGCAGTATCTGGTTTAAGAAGTGGCAGAGGGTATCCCTTGTTTGTTTTCCATTTATTCAGCGTGCCGCATACGCTTCCCCCCGGAAACGGCAACTATGATAAGAGATTGCACTCGGTGTAATGGAAAAGTCGAGCCATTGTAAATATGGTGGTGTTTCTATCGCTCCACGCTTTATTCCTCTGTTACCCAGTTGCCGATTTCCCAACGGAGGTCAGGGCATCGATGAACATTTCCCGTTTTATTTCGTTCGGCAGAATTCGCCTTTTCGAGTGCACTCGCGAGCGGCAATTTTTAAAGCCCATTTTGCCTACGAAATGCCACGCGCACACAGACAATCGATTGCGTTCAAAAACTACGAGATAAATGTAAACAATAATGTTTAACCATTCGACGTCGTTCGATCGTGAATGATGTTTTTCTTTTTTTTTTTTTTCGTCGCCAGCAATTTTGAGTTTCCGTGTTCAGGAAATTATGGCGCGTTTCACGAACGATTATTTCGGCGCGATAATTGCAAAGTATGCGATGTACTTATGGCAAAGTTTGGACTGGGCATTGTCTTGGCACAAAGGCGTTGCTTTTCGGCCTCGTCATATCTGGGGCATTGTCAAAACAGTTTTGTTGTACGTGTGTGTTGTTTCGTTGTTGTTGTTACAAACAAACTTTTGTTGTCCGGCGCACACGACTTAACGCATAGGTTTTACTGCGCCAGATAGACGAATAAATACATTATACATCTGTGCTTTTCACCCACCGAGAGCATCCAAATGGATCCCCTTTGTGTCTGTAGGAATAGGTTCGCGAACTGCGTATTTACGACAGTTGCTATTTGAACGCTTGATGCATTACTGCTTTTCCAGGCCGGACAGGTCGAGAATTTACAGCAACCTAACCAACTTGCGAAATCTCCGCATTGTCTATTCTTTTTGTCAGCTGACTTTACTGAATTATGATATCGTCAATAATACTTCGTGAAATAGAGTTGCGAAATTTCTTGCTGCTCAGCAAATTTGCACGCTCATTCAAACGAGTTTAATAATGAAGGGGATAATTTTTTTTTTTTTTTTGAATTCTTATCTTGGTGAAATTCATGAATTTGAGAAACAAAGTTCCTTTGTTTATATTTCTGTGTAACAAATATTTCTTTCTTTTGGGAATTTTTTTATTTTTTAATTTTTATTTTTCACACTGCAAATTTTTATCGTTGATAGTAATGCTTAACCAGTTTATTATTCGATGACGGTTGATTTGAAATAGACAGCAAGATGTACACCGAATAACTGAAAAATAAAGAAGGATATTTAGCATTGGGCGAAGATTAATCGAATATTTAATTGTTCGCTGCGCATTACGATGATAATTGGATTTTCTTTTCTTTATTTTCCTGCGAATTGTGATTAACCCAGATTCATTGAGCAGTGAAGGCATCTTAAAGAGATTCAGAATTCTCGATATTAATTAAGATTGAGAAATCGATGAAGCCAAATAAGCAGAAAATTTTCGTTCAATGCATTTCGATGATGTAAAGCTATACAGCGTCATTATCCCAATCACCCATAACCATCTTGGTTTTCTAAGGAGGTTTTAATGCATAATTTTATACTTGTGGGTTGTTCTTTTTAGTTGATATAATTCTCATGTACTTAAATCGAAGTTTCTGAATTTAATATTATTTAATATTAACCGCAAAATCTTCATTAGGTATTCAATCAATAAATTGTTAATTAATTCATAAGATATTTCACGATGTCTTTAAATTCTTCTCACCTCGCGTCTATATAATAACAAATTTTATCTGCAAATTGTAAAATAGAATGCCAAGTATTTATATGACATAACTTTGCAAACAACGTCAAACATTTTGGAAAATGATTTATCGTATATAAAATATCTATACATTTATTTTAAAATATTATCAATGCATTTTTGAAATAAATTGAGAAATAACAAGACGTATATGAATTGAACAGAATATTAATTTTATATATTAGACAGAATTAAATTTTTATTTAATTTTAAATTCATTTTAAGAGAAAATATTTCTATCACAAAAATTAACTTTGAAAAACGAAAGATAAAAATTCTCTCCATAACATTCTCTTGTGGCAATTAAGGAAACTAAAGGAACCTCGTAATTTAAAAAAATTGTCATAAATGTACAAAGGAAAATAAACTGGAATCGCGTCCAAAAATGGCAAGAGTATAAATCGTTACGGCAAGTGCTTCGCGTAAGAGAACGCCAGTATGATGTAGATGGATGTTGATACATCGCTATATTATTAACAGTTGTGCTGCTTTCGTGTAAAAATTCCTTGAAAAAACATTGCCCGTTAACAAAACGCGAAAAAACATTACACGTCGCCGACGCGCCAAAGGGCGCGAGAGGAATTTTCATATTTACAAATGGCGTTTGATTAATCGCGAACAAATGCAATTTGATGGATGGATGGGAACAACAACAGTGAGCGCTGGCAACGCTGCCTTACGGGAGATAAAATTTTTCATTTACTAAAAGACGGCTTAATGATGAGTAATTCAGCAGGATTCTATTTACGACTGTTCGAAACTCGAGTGTGACTGCGAGCGGATTCGTCAAAAAGCCTGCACGCGTATGTTTTATGACCGATAAAATTCACGTGCTCGATATTCTTGGCGAAAAAAAAGAAAAATAAAGGTGGAAAGCGGCGGGGAGCGGGGGGTGGGGGGGGGTGGCGCAACGTACGTGTTTATTTCTCGCAATTTCTGCTTATTTTTCTCGCGACGCATTTACATCCCACACGGTGCCACGGGCAATTTCAAACTTCGACCAAGAAACATCGGTTTGCTTCTTTTTCAGTGGTATAAGTCCGAGTTTGGGCAGACAGCGCACCGGACATCGTTTAACACCATAAGTCTTCAACGCCGGCTTAATTGTCTCATAAGAAACTTTGTCTTGACCAATCTCACGTCCGCGCGAACTTTGAGCCGAAGTTTTCGCAAAAAAAAAAAAATAAAAAATAAGTTGAACGAAACATGCGCCAAAAGCCCACCCCAATTCCAACTTGGAACGAGCTCAACTCTCCGCAGGAAAACATAAAAGACTCGTTCGCGAAAGCCACTTTTGCGCCGCCCAACAACTTTTGATACGTCATAATAAACAATCGAACGATTTGAATTCCTGGAAGGGGGATGGGCGTGAGGATTAACCTGCGTAACAGTGTCGTCATTCAACTTGGGCAATTAATTTCAACGAGCTCGGTAAAACGCTATGACAAGAAAGTGGAACATTTCACTCGCTCGAGGGTTTTTTAAGTAGGCAAAAAAAGTTGCGGAATATCGATGAACTTTGTATGAATAATGAGATGGTGGTGAATTTGTTGTCGAACAATGAATTGTGCAGTCAGACGTTAACGTTCCACAACACGTGCTTCAAGATAGTATTGCAATGCCATGAAAGTTTTACTAGGCGCAAACTAAAGTAGGACAACGTTTGTGTTATGTTAATTATACTTTCGTGCCTTTATTCACTATGGAAATCTAGTCCTTCTATTAAAAGATACTATTTATAACTTTTACTTTATATCATTACCTTTTTTTCTTAATACTGTATTCAAATTATATTAGTAATTTTTTTTTTTTTTGTATGTTAAACTCCAGAAATTATTTTCACTGACATTTCAATGAATAATAATGATTTATACAAATTTTGACGAAGATGATTTACAAAAATTTTCTGAAAAAGATAATTTTTGAAAATTTTAGGTGACGATAATTTAAAAGTAATCTTTCGAGAAAATATTTCTAATTGAAAAATCTGCTTCTCTAAAATCACGTTCTAAACTAAGCTTCGACAATACTGTAATATATCTTGTTGATCTTGCAAGGACAAGTTAATATTTAGTTAATAATCAACCTGTTCAGCAAGGACTAAGCACAGTCCATCTTATATTAATGCAAGTAAACATGATATGTATATAGTTGAAAATTAATCAATAACGGAGTCTTTATTAGTTGAGATCGTAATACAGCCTTGCGAATACTACAAACATTGAATCAAAGTAATATCAATGTTAATTTAATGTCACTTTAGGTAGCATATTTCCACTGTCAATACAGGTTAATGTTAACTAAACATCATTTAATTGGAAAATGTAACTGGTAATATTGCATTGTAAAATTTTGGATGGAAATTTGTTTAGAATACCGCGACTAAATATCATAATTTAATGATAGAAAAATACACATCTTAAAGAACTTCGTAAAAACTGCGAAAAATTGTTAGATGAAAATGAAATAGCAATTTAATTTAATTTTGCACGTGGTTTTATTATCTCTCGCGATATTTTTTTTTAATTCTCATATTTATAACGAAAATACGTGTAACGGAGAATATTGCAAAATTTTTGCTTAATGAATGACGCGTAAATAACGTGCTTTGGTAGCAAAGCTGAACGTAAATTTCTTCGTGGTTTAATAGAATCTCCTACTACAATACATTTTAGATAAAATAGATTTCTTGCTCCATGTGTCTTTTTACTAGGATATACGTGGGGAATAGAACGACGAAGAAAAAGTTAAAGCAAAAAATACAAAAAACAAAAAACAAAGTGATATACAATTTGGCATAACTTCATAACTTTTGCCCAGATACGTTATTTTTCATCACGCGTGATAAATTGTCCCCGTCGACATATCGATTCGCCGTTGATAAATTAGACATTTGATAAACTACAGAGATGTCATTTACTTACATAAATTAATTAAAGTCGTACATCATTATAAAACGTCAAAACCCATCGATACGCGCTTCAAATTGACGGACGTTGACGTGTAATTATTTTCAATCATTTTCCTTAACGAGGTCCTAATTCGTTCTTGAACAACAACAAACACAAACAAAAATTAACAAAATAAAAAAAAAACATGGTTTTCAACGTTTCGTCTTGATGAAAAATTTGCTTGCTCGAGATATTAAATTTAATTAAGAACAAAGCTTCGCCAAGACCCTTTCTCTTTTCATTATAATAATGAGTTCGTTACACCGTAATAATTGTTTTGAAAACATTTCCCTTGAAACGAGAAGCATTTATCGTGAAATTCTTATAAACATGACACAATGGAGGGTACACGCTTAGCGTAAATATTCACAAGAATTTTAGCTGATTAGCTGAATCAAGTTGGCTGCGCCGCATGGAAAAGGCCAGTGGGAGAGAGAGAACTGAAGCTTAAATCCAACGCGTCTTAATCCGCGTTCCTCCGCAGTGCAACAGTATCGTTGTATCATTATTGCGCACCTAATGCAGATAACCCCAAGGAATATGGCAAACAAGAAATGAGCCATGCGAGGCTTGCGACTAAAACAGGAGCTTCGGTAATTTGTCAAGCGCTGATTAATTGGCGCATCTTCCGCATTCTCGTTTTACCGTTGTGTTAATGTAACACTCAGGCACCGACTAATGTTCTCGCACGAACGTTCCCTGACATTCGCAACCATTTCCCAGTCACTACCTGCGACAGCGTTACATTTTACGCGGCGATAAAGAATTGCGATATTAAATTTATTAATACAACTTTTTCTTTTTTACCTGCTCATTTTTCTTTCTTTCTTCCTCCCCCCTCCTCCTCCTTTTTTACGACCCTTTGCCCTTTTTCGTCTTTATTATACGCCAATCTTTACAAAGGATAAAAATTATATTTTCTCGTAGCGCGTTCATTAACCTTACGAGGGTTTCAGATAAAACTTTTTTTTTTCTTTCTCCTGTAAGGTTGTTTAAGACGTTGCCTTATGCTGATTTTCATGTTTCCATTAAAAAGCGATTGTTCGGAATTTGGGATTCAATTATTCAAGGATTTTTTTAGAGGTTGGAATAATAAAAAAGTACATTCTATAAAGTGGTATGTGATAATGCATTATCTTCACATAAAAATAACGGCCTCATATTTATTAAAGAGAGATATTTGAATGTTAGTAGTTCGCATAAAGTGACTGATTTAACATTCAGTATTTATGGCATAAGTCGTAATTTTTCTTTTTTTTTTCATAATAATCTTTTCG
>JABFQA010000550.1:0-18805 GCA_022817065.1 Probaryconus sp. ZL-2020 | reverse complement strand
ACGAGTGAGATACACGTGAGCTAAGCATACGAGTGTGATACACGTGGAGAGTTTATCCTTAAATAAACGATAATACATTATATTCAATTGCCTATTTTATTTAACCCCACAACAACAAATGTTGTTAACAATATTAAAAAAAAAGCAAAAAAAAGCAAAAAAAGCAAAATTGATTTAATTGCAATAAATATCAAAATTTCTAATATTAAGCTTTGCAAGATATGTACAAAATATTGTACGCGGTATCTGAAAGGTTTAATTTTAATTCTTGGTACAGGAAAGAATGGATTTTAACCCTTCGTTACTATCGTCTGAAAAAATTACGTTTCGGCCATAGTTTGTGGCCCTCTTCAAAAAATTCTGAGAAAGATCACGTACAAATAATAAGTCATGACAGAAAAGAACATGACGTCCCTAATAGAACACATTGGTTGAATCAACGTTGATTCAACAAATGACAGTGGGTGGCGTGATCGTTTAATCAACGTTGAATCAACCTGCGAATGTCCTTTGAGATCGGTATGAATTAACGTTGATAGAGAATAACGTTGAATCAACCTTTATGTAAACGATATATCAATATTGTATCAATGTTGCTAACAATCGTATATTAACGTTAAAACATCCTTGATATCAACATTAAATCAACATTGAAACAACCTCGTGACAACGTTGATTCAACATTATGCATTAACAACGTTGATTCAAACCGATCTCAAAGGAGATTCGAAGATTGATTCAACATTGATTCAACGAACACGCAACCCATGTCAGTGGTTGAATCAACGTTGATTCAACCAATGTGTTCTATTAGGGGTGTCTATATTCGGTATTAAAATTCTAAACTATTCTAACTTAATATTAAATATTTATAAATTGTATCTCAATATAAATTACACTATTCTCATTGATATGAACATAAAATAGTATCGAAATAGTTAATGTGCTATGCCCCTCTGCTGGAAACGGTTGCTTTCGGATTTGAAATGTTAAAAATAAAATAATGAATTATTTTAAAAAATCTATAAAAAATCATGAATTATCCCAAAACTTGTGTTAAAATCTTAAATATTACTAACTACATCTGCATGTAGTTAGTTACAAAACATTTTCAAATTATAACAGCTTGATTAATATTCCTAAAATATTTTAAAAAATTTTTATTTTTATTTTATTTTTAATGTTCCTAAATAAATGTTATAAAATAATCCTTTCCGTATTTTCGCGTATTTTCGCGATTTTTTTTGCAGTGTATCTTGTGGTGTTATGCTCATGTGAGATTTTGTATGGATATCAATCTCTGCAACACCAGTTAGTTCTTGGGAATAAACTCAACATGTACATTTAACTGGATACAATTGACCTAATTATGTTGAGTTGACAGGTAAGGTTTGCCATTGTTGTATTCCGGGTTCAACTTTTGTTGAGAATAAACATGCCTCTGAAATGCCTCTTCATTTCTAAATGTGATGTTGCAAGGAATATATGTATGAACATCATATTTCAAAGGGTATTGTACTTCCATTAAAGTTGTTGTATTCTTCTTTGGTAGCATTTTTGAAGCAAAATGTTTATTAGATAAATGAGACCTCACATATTCAGCTTTTCGAAAAAGTTCGGAGAATAAATGACATTGCAATGGGAAATGTAGTGATCTTCCAATATGCAACTTTGTATGTTTTTCTAAATTGTCTTTACATTCTATCCCACAATTTCCACAAGTTGAATATTGTTCCATATGTTCAATTAAAACACCAGGACTATCAAATGTTTGTTTGCAAATCAAACGTCAGTTTTGTATGCAGACAAAACTGACGAGACTCACCAGAGTTTGGCTAACCCAAAATTGCAAGCAAAACTGACAAAACTTACCCGAGTTTGGCGAACCCAACATTGAAAACAAAACTGACAAAAGTACACCTGTGTGCAGCACAGGTGTACTTTTTGGTACACCTGTGCGGAATAGTATAATTTTAGGTGTTCCCATATAACGATTTTTCATGATGAAATCAATTCGGTATTTGCATACTCTCTTTACACTTGTTACAAAAAATAGTATGCACAACACTTGCGACAATTGGCAAATGCGCACTCGTGTATTGACAGCACTTGTTATGCAATATACTATATCCGTACGATAAACAGTACAGAAAATCCTTCTCTGTACTCTAAACAGTACAGAATAGTAACTTTTCTGTACTGCACTGAAATTTACTACTTTTTGCACTGAGAACAATACAGAATAGGACCTTATTTCTGGCACTTGTTGCGAAAAACATGTTACACTTGTGCGAGAAATTGGTGAATGCAGTACGAGTGTGTTTGGCAGCACGAGCGAAGCTAGTATAACTTTCCGCGCTAGTAACAATGTACTATTCTTGTTAACTTTTTCAGTTTCCGATAATAACCGAAATGATTATTTATTTACATAGTGGTGAAGTAAATTTTTTATTGCATACCTCTACATAAACAGAGGGTGAGAGGGTAAACGGGCGAGGGGGAGGGCTCCCTCTCCCGCACTAGTGCGGGAAACTGCATTTTGCGCACTCAAGTTTCACATTCTTCCGCTTTCCTAAGTACGAAAAATAACTTTCAGTGTTCAAAGCACCACTGACCAAATAAATCCCGAGTGAGCTTCCTTTGTTTTTTAAGGCAGCTCATTCATGGGTTTATTTCATCAATTTTTTTTTAAGATAAAGGTTTTTTTAGCTTTATTCCTGAAGTATTTCATTCGGCGTTTAATTGGTTACACTGGAATAAATGATGGTATAAAACCAGCTCTTTAAACACAGTTGATAATATAATGCTGAACGTATACCAAAATAGTGTTGATTCAACACTGCAGCATGTCAAAAGTTACCACAACAACGTTGTAGATTTAACAATGTAGAATATTTAGAATAATTGGATAAACGGTGCTGAATATCTTGATTACATATTTTTCTTCGATCTTTTTTATTGAAAATTTTTTTAAATTTTTACTCCAAAGACAATGCAGCAAAAAACTTTTTTTTATTTATACGTACATGTAAAACTGTCATTAAAAAAAAAATAATTATGCAAAAAAATAAATTTACAATTATTATAATTCAAATATTATATAAATATATCTTTCCAAACAATAATAACATTTAAATATAAAGATACAATTATAATTAATTCATATAATAATATTTGAAAAATGTATTGTTCCCGTTTTTATATATAAAATTACGAAAGGGTTCTCACAGTAAGACACAAAACTACTCTCAAAATAATCAAAGACGGTTATGTATAATTCAGTGTTTCACTCATCCTTACATATAAAATCCTTACATATAAAATGTGTAACATTGTTTTGTGATGATTAATACTGATGATTACACGACTACAATATTATTATGATTTATCAGTTATTGTGTGTTATATATTGGTAATAAATTGCAATTAATTTCTATAATATTTACAACTTGACATTTCAGCAAACCTCTCCATTTACATCATTCTTGTTACCTCAGCACCAAAAGCCAGCATAGCTTTTGGTGTTGAGCTAAATTTATTGTTGTGCTAAATAAACAAATATTATAGTAGATCCAACAACTAATTTTTTCTAGTATAGTTTGAGATTTAACGATTTTAGTTTATATCACAATTTTACTTTTTTTATTAAATGTCCGCCGTCTTGGATTTCGTACCAGATTAATTTTTCACAAAAGAAAACGTAAAAAGTCGTAAGTAATTGGAAAAATCGAATTTTTTATTTTTTTTTACAGAACAGTCCCAAAAAGTGGAAAGAAATTGAAATAGACGAAAAATATGAGAAAAATTGAAAAAATCGAACATAAATGGCGCGCCGAAAACTGTCGAACGCTCAACGTCATGTAAACACTCGGTGAGTGTGTGCGTGTACATCTGAGATCACTGCCCTAAGTTCGTACCAAAACGGACCGTCTCCACTCAAAATTTAGCTTACCCTAACCATAACCAGTTACTAAAATTTGGCGCCCCTAAACAGTTAACCTTCAGCAGTTAACAAAACTTACTATCCCCACACTGAAAGAAATATTTTGAAAATCAAGTAAAAATATACTTGATTCAAGTATATTCTATTTGATTCAAGTATAATTGATTTAATTTAAGTAAAATATACTTGAATCAAGTATATTTATACTTCATTTTTGAAATTTTTTTTTCAGTGCACCCGAAGTTCATTTGTAAGTTAATGTAAGGGTCCGGAAGTCAAGGGAAAGCGGTTTATTGGGGGGTCATTACGGGGGCGCCGAAAAGAGACACTGTTTCAAGGGCGTCATAAACTTTTCAAGAGGGAAATAAAAAGAAAGGAAAATCGCGTGGGAACCGTCCGGAAAAGTGCCGAAAAAACGGCATGAGAAAAGCGTTGTGATCAGTTCTTGTCTGGCCGCCGAATTAGCAAGTCGCTTTGCTTGACGTATATCGTATCCATAACTTTTATATCTTGCGTGTAACCTTACATTTATGTACTGTAACCTTTTTTCATTATATATAAATAATAATCCTTCTTTTGATACAATTGGGATAATTAACTTTTATTTTTACAAACCTTACATTAATGATGCATTAATTATTTATTAAAATGGGCCCCTCCAACGCCCATTTTCGTGAGACACATCCATTTTTCTTAAGTCCCTCCGTCGTGTAACATTCTTTACTAATCTAAAGCTTGTGTACACATTTGCAAGTTCGTACAAATTTCTGTGATTGCATACGAACGTTCAGTGAACCTCCCACAAAGCTGCTCTTCGTCAAACTTATTACTGACGATTTCGGAACATTCAAAGATTTTCTAGTTCTCTTAGGAATCTAAATTTATTTATAAATTGTTATACCCTTCTATTAATTCTTATTTGTATTGTATCTTTTTCTTAGTTGTATTCTTTAGAATACAATTTTACAGAACAATTAATCTAATTACAGTAATTCATATTACATTTCATGAATGAATATTTCCCAGTCTTTACGAAATAGTTGTAACAGTTTCATCGAATTTGGTTTTATTAATTTGTATAATCTGAACATACCCATTAATATAAACAGGAATTTAGCGAACTCTTTAAGAGGTTTGCTAAATAATTTATTGCTCAGGGAAGGGCAACAGTTTTTTTTGACGAATTATGTCGACAAAGTGCTGTCTCATTAAATTCATGTCTACTGAATAGCGTATACAGCAAGGATTATATCCCAACGCAATTGTTGTTGCAAACGCAGCTGCAAAAACACCACAAGAAATTCCATCATCTTGACTCTGCACGTTTTCAACAACTATGTTGCCGTTATTGATATTTGGGAATCGTTTCTTTAACCATATTTTTTCCATTTCAGAGAACGATTCCACACCAATGTTATCCAAACTGTCGTAAATGTGAAGTTGGTAACCATCATAGTATAAACAACGCCAATGCTCTGTTCCGAATGCACCTATGATTTGAATACTTTTCTCGTTTACCAAAGGTTCTACTATTTCTGAATGGTAAACGAGTTGTGTACTATGTGTTTTAAATGCAGTCGTTTCTCGAATAATTTTTAATATCATGTCCACTGCTACGTCATTGACATAAGATGATACTGGTAAAACTGCATATTTTACTGCGTCCAAATTTGCAATACGATTGTCAAAATATTGCCGCATTTGTTCATGATTACCATCTAGCTCTATTCGTTCATTAAGGAAACCTTCCACAGTTGGTTCTAAAATGTGTGACTGTGCGTAAGTAGATGGAATATTTACACTTTCTGTACCTACGTTATCGATGTCATTAATATCATGAAGTGCATCGTCTTCGTCACTGGATAATAGTGGATCCAGTCTGCGAACAACTTTTTTCTTTACGGTAGAATTGTTTTCTATAGTTTTCCGTTTTGTTTTACAATTAGATGTTCCTTTATTTTTGCATTGTTTCGCCTCCTTTATATTTCTAACGATATAGTCAGGATTTCTAATAGGCATGCGACGGTTATACCGACTATCAACAATTTCAGGAACTATACAATTATGATAGAATTGAGATAACAATGGTTTCATTTTATATTCCCAAAATAGCTCATCTTTATCAACGCGAATTATTTTACAATCCTTGGGTGTCCAAACGCTGAACAAACAGTACTGCCTTTTTGTTATATTCAGCTGACCTTGAACCTGATAATAATATTTATGATTGCGATTCATAAAATTATGATCATTTTTATCAAAGATGGATCGGAGGTTTGGTAAATTCACAATAGCTTCGTCCACAGTCATGTATTGAGCAGTTGATGGGCATTTAATTTCAATTAAGCCATCATCGTCAATAAGACCATCCGGCGAAGCCCCCAAGAAAGGATTGTCTGGGTCTATGAATAATCCGCATGGAATAACTTTCTTTTTTGTGGTGGCAGCAATTACTTTTCTTGCATTTTCTTCATTGCCTTTACCATAACGCATTGCTGATGTTTCCACAGGATTAGGATATAAAATACTCTTAACTACATTTGCACAGGACGTGCTTGGTCTCATTTTACAAATTGTACCGAAATTTGATGCAGTTAATAAATCTCGTCTTATGGCTCTCCACATTTCTGATTGATACTGATCTCTTGTGTCATGTTCAATTTCTTTATGGGTTTCAGCATAATTCTGCAATTTCTGATAGTGGTGTTCTTTAACTATCTCATATGCAGCAGATTCCATATCTGGTTTTTGGGAATTCGGACCATAACTTTCATCAGTTTGTGCACTAGGCCTGTCTCTATTTCTTTTCCTGTGCTCTTTTTGGTTCAACTTGTTTCTTTCAGTTGCTTTCATCCGTGAGTTTTCCATTTTCTGCAAAACTGACGGCACCATTTTTCCTGTTGCAGTATGAACTTCCGTCAATACTTGCTTACTATTGTATTGCAAGACGGATCCAGCAGCTCTAGCATTGTAGGAACCACGTGATCCAAAATGTATTCTTTTGCCACCTATTTGTTTGCAAAGAACAGAGTTAAACACCTCTGATGGATTGTTCGTTACATTCCATAACAAACTTGCTGCATGGGCACTAAAATTTTGCAATATTTCCTTTACTTTTTGATAAAGTCCATGCATTTTTAAGGCTGGAACATGATTTGTTTTATTTGCATTTAATGCTTCTAAACATTTTAGTCCGCGATTTCCGCAATTGCAGTGATTACCAAAAACATGATCGGTAATATTTAGAATATCTTTTTGCAACTCGTTAGCTTTTTCATTACGAGACAAATTATCATCATTTTGCCTGGAGGCAGATGCACCTTTAATTTCCTTACGAATGTCTAATACATTATCTTTCACAATGTTTCGACATGCAACATAACCAGGTTTTCTATTACCTGCCTTTTGAGTCTTTTCTGCAACATTTTGTAATTTTTTGCACAAATTTCGATACAAATGATTTGAACATTCGATCTTATCAACAACGACTTGATAGTTTTGGTATGGCTTATTATCACGGATTGATTTAAATACATTACTATCATTGTCTCCAATCAAAGTCTTGTAAATAAGGCCGTGAACTTCTACACTTCGTGCAAAACATTCTACAATTGCGTTACTTTCCATACCAGTGGAGCTTGCATTTCTATCATAATTTTTGTAACAAGTATGTTCCGGGCACTCCATTTGTTTTCTGTCATAATAATCGCAATAGGAGCAATACTTATTGCGAACGGCAAAATCTAATACTTTGCCAGTTCTGTAACCTATAACAGCAGACATACCAGATAGAGCATCATAACTATGTCCATATGATCTTTTCGACCACTGGCCGTCTGCTATTACTGTGATGTATGGTACGCCATTGATTATGTTCTTGTTTTCAATGGCTAGTTTTTTTTCTTCTGCCGCTGCTACTTTCATATTTTCTTGAGCGGTTTTCAAAAAGTCTTCGATGACCTGTTCACGCTTCTCTCTATAGACACCGGCAGACATGCAACTGATATTCATTGCTGCACACAATTCTTCCAATTGATAATGCCCTATACCTCCTGTAATGGTACCGGCAACTGCAGCTTTATTGATATCTATAATATTGTCATCCTGCGGTTCGGACCAAATAGAAGCCTCATAGTTACACATCTGACATTTGAAAAAATACTTCGTCATTAAGCCATGCTGACGGTAATTGACGAGATGCCAATCTTTGAAAAGACAATCAATACCTTTAGCATGATTGTCAAATGTTCTGTGTATTTCTGACAATAGATAAGTTAAATTAACAATAGAACGACCTTCAGGAATTTTTTTATTACTTTTTACAGTACCAGAACTAAGTTGTTCAGGTGTTCTATTATCATCTATCACAAGAGTGTCAGAAATATCACTATCATCTTCAAAGTAATTATGTTTACTTCCATTAACAACATGGTCTTGTTCGATAATGTAACTATTGCATGTAGAATCACTTACAGAAATTGATTCTTCTTCAACATTATTTATTGAATCATGCGTTTCAACTAATTGAGCCATGATGTTACTATCATTATTTATAACATCAGGGGACTCGTCGTTACAATTAATTTCGGATGCATGCATTTGTGATTCATATGTACTGACACAATCTTTACTGATGTTATTAAACAAACAGTTTTCGGTAACGCTACCTGTATTGTTAAAAGTCATTGACTCTTCAGTATACATATTGATATCACTGATAACACTATTAGCATTATAACTATTACTGTTATTACTAATATTAGTATTATCAATATTAAGTAATTTGTTAGTAGTATCGTTTGCACAAGTAACAGTCAATTCAGATGTTAATTCTGTTTCTTGTGCCGAGTAATCAGGTTCATCATTGGACACATCTTGTGTATCAATGATTTCGATATACTCGTGTACCTCATACAAACAATCACCACTATTTCTGAAAGTGCTGTTAAGAGTATTTAACTCTTCAGTATGAGGTTTTTGGTAATTAATAACACCAGTTTGAAAATTTATACACGTACCTGATACTGCATCCAGTGATTGTGTATCAATATCATCGATGCAGTTAGGAATATGTGTATCCTTCGATCCAAGAAATGGCGATTCAGCCATGTTCTCATGGTGCTGGTAACTTTGCGCCTTCTCCTTCACTTTCCTCAGTTCTCTGTATAACAGAAAAAAAACATTATTTAATGTATTTTTTGTAATACATGCTAAGAAAGTATACCATTACCGAACTTATTGCAGCATGGAAAATCGCAATTTGCGGGTGAACACAGAAAACAATACACTTTTCCGCACAGACATGCTGAAAAGTAGTGTACTTTTCACTCGTGCCACAATTGCCAATTTCCGCACTGCTTGTGTAATATAATAATATTTAACTCGTGCGGAAATTGGCAATTATACTCGTGTTGCATTTGCCAACTTTCCACACTAGTTGTGTAATATACTGTTGAATGCAGAGTAATTTCAACAAAAATAAATGTAGCTCATTTATTTTTAAAAATTATTTTAGAAACTATATAATTTAAGCACAGAAGAAGAAGTTTGTTCACACAGATTTTAAAGCTTTTTATAAGCTTCAACAATAAAACGGAACAATATATATAAAAAGCATTAGACTTTTTCATTATTAGAATATTATGTTACAGCACGAGGGATTTTAGATAATCTGAGATAAACTCATTTTTTAATTATAAAAAAATCTTTTCTAATTTTTGTAACAATACATACAAGAGACTGGCAAATATTTATTTGCTAAAAATAATTAGTAATATATACCAGAGACTGGGAAACATTTAAAATTTAATTTATGTTATACCATGGGCACGGTAGGAGCCCCTCACTAGCTTTTCTCCCCCACTCTTAACATTTCTCCAAGCCCAAACGCTCCTGCTCCGTTTGGCGGTAGAAATATTTGGAGTTGGGATGCACGCTACCTACCGTACCTTTATGTTCCCGTACGATTGTAGTCGTGTGTTTCTTTTTTTAAATAAAGACAAACTGTTTAAAATGATGAATTAAAATATATTTAATGCGTTTTTCAGTTATCTATTTTTCACACTTTTTCATAATTTTTCATATTTTTTCATATTTTTTCAGACTTTTTTTCAGAGTTTTTCAGGCTTTTTCAGAAAAATTATTTCTACAAGGATAGTGACAGATTTATAAACAAAACATCAATATTTTTGTACTCCTTATTTATTATTACTGTGTATCACTCATTATATAATTATTATAAAGCTTCTCTCTGTGTTCTTTCCCCAACAAAGGACCCCGCACTATTCTTATGAAAATCCTATTTATGTTAAATTGAGGGTGTGGATCGAAAAAGGGCACTTGCGCTCGTGGCTGAGTGTCTTACGCATCGGAACGTCACTCAGAAATCGTGCGTGAACTCCCCCCCACTCCAGCTGGCGCACGATTTCTGAGTGGCGTTTCGATGCGCAAGACACTCAGCCACGAACGCAAGTGCCCTTTTTCGATCCACACCCTCAATTGACTTATTTTTAAATATTTTACTCCATGTATGCATGCAAGTATGTTGCATGGATGAATGGATGGATGGATGGATGGATGAATGGATGGATTTATGGATCAAATTTAAATTTTAATTTTCATTTAGTACAAATTATTAAATATTAAATTTCTGTTATTATACATATTATAACTATAAATCATTTTAAATAATGTAATATAAATGATTATTATTACTTTTAATCGTTTCTGTAATTGCAACACGGTAGGATGTTTTCTGTACATTATTAGCGAAGAATTTTAAATATTATACACTTAATTTAAAAGAAATAGTATGATGTGATCAGTATAAATGTGTAAACTGTAATGATAATTAATTAATTATTAATTACTAATTATTATAAATAATATAATTATTAATTACTATAAATAATATAACATAGTAATTAATAAATTTAAAATCTATAAAATTTGTACAGTTTGTTCTTTATTTAAAACCAGAAAAGAACTACTACAATCGTAGGGGAACATAAAAGTACGGTAGGGAGCGGTATCCCCACTCCAAATATTTCTCTCGCCAAGCGGAAAAGGAGCGCTTGGGCTTACAGAAGTATTAAAATTGGAGGGAGAAAAGCGGATGAGGGGCCCCTATCGCGTGCCAATGCCTGATTTAATGATTGCTGAATATATTATATAAAAGAAGTTAAATTTACAGGATATTTACAGGCTTACCGATTATAAACAGATAATCATATTTATTTGAAACATATTTTTGTTAAATTTTAATATGGAGTTGGCAGAATCCCATCGAATTTCAGTAAAACAGCTTGAATAATGTAAAGAATAAAAGTAGGTTTACAGGATATTTTTAGAATTACCCAATATGACCATAAAATCGTGATTTTAATTGTTTAGACATTTTTAAACAATTGTTTGAACATAGCTGGCAGAACTTAAATGAACTTAAAACCATGCACTACACTATTTTATTTTTATTTGTAATAAATAAAAGCGATTAAGATTAACATGCCCGTTTTCATCCTTCTTGTTATAACTTGGATGAAAATATTCTGTCGTCGGCAACAACAAAAAAATTAATGTAATTACAGAAATATTGTAGCACATGTACATACCTCAATTTCCTAATTCTTGACTTGGAAGACCTTCTGTCAGAAGGTACTCTTCTTCCGCCAAGTTTTATGTGTCCCATATTTTATGCGTTGCACATACACACGGTCACACAATTTTTGGCCTTAATTTCCAATGATATAGAATTTTTTGGAAACTACGCGTCACTTGAGTTTTATTATTAAACACTTCGTTGTATGAAACAACGGTGCGTTACGCTTCATTTATAAGCGCAGAAGCAATTTTTCAAGGGTATCAGTTAATTTCTGAAAAATATGTTACGCGCGCGCCGTAATATAATATTCTGTTATGTATTTGTTTGTATGGCATTTGTTATTATTATCGAAGTCATTAGAATTGCCTTCCGTATATATCGATAATTATGGAATCGATATTTTTATTATCTCATCATCGCGGATTGGCTGTCTCGAATTGCTTGATTTACATTTGTGTTCCAGGTCTCGTTTGGACATTATGACAGTTCTTATGAATTGTTAATGTCAAATTAAAAATTAATAGTAAGTAAATTAAATTCTTGTGCATTCAGAGTTCTAGTGAAATTTATATTTTCCGACATGTATTATAATTTTCCTGTTACATTTGTCATATAAGATAAATTTTACTCGAAAATTAATTAGTAAATACGAAACATCATATAAATGAATTCAAAAATTATTTATTTGATGATTCACCAGTACTTGAAATGCAAAAGTGAAAAACGTTGTGCATTAAAAATTTATTTTAAAATAATCATCATTCACATATGAATATATATATTTATTTAACATTTAAGTTTAGTAATAATTATATTGTATGTTTCGCATCATAATATATAATGCAGACTGTTAAAAAATTGTTTTAAAAACCATAGGATCTGTCAATGATGTTGATATAAATGTTTCTGATAGTTATTGTGATACAATAACTACCAATTAATCAATTTTCTATTTGCTCATTTAAATATGTAAAAATATATTATATATAATATTGCATATATTTAATTCACTATTAAGCAAGTCATGGAGGATTCTATGAAGAATTGTGAATAATGGTCCATAAGGAAACGTTTTTCTTACAATGAACCCCCTACTGTCATTGGACAACATGATACCCAAAATTACGTGTTTTTTATGGTAAACTAAAAAAAGGTCACGCCCACCATTGTCTATATGTTAATATGCAACGCATAGTTTTTTAAATTTTTTTTTGACTGGAAATATTTTCTTAGATTAAGAATACTCTAAATAAGTCTATTACATTATCTATATCAGAAGATAAACTAACGAAATTGGTAAAATGGAAGTTTTTTAACAATGAATTTAAAAAAAAATTCTAAATAATTCATTTTATTATTTTAAAGATTATCGATTTTTAAATTCAAAAATTTTTATATTCCGAAACGTTAAAATTGTGATATTCAAAATCAGCGCGGATAGATGGCGATATTTTAAATGCATACACATTGATCACTATACATTTTTATTTTCGGTTTAGTTGTAAATGTAAGAAGAAGCCGATAGTTCATAACGATTGAAGGACAAAGTGTAGAAAAATATGCAGCCAAAAAAAAGTAAGTAATTATAAGCAATAATAAAAAATATTTACTACTTATAATGAAATATACGATTAATATTAATTTAATTTTTGTTTTACAGTAGTACAATCTAAAAACAACAAACAATATAAGGTAAGCATTTAACAAAGAAATAAATATTCGGCAATTGTGGAAAAGTAGATCTTCTGAATCTGAAATGATTAAAAATTCCTTTCTATAATAATAATAATAATAAGTCTAAAAAAATATGTGTATTTTGTCCACGAAATTGTGCAATATCGTTATTTTCCTTTTGTTAATTAGATACATTTTACATTGCATAAATCGTAACAATAGCAGAAGAATTTGCCGCGACATATTGTTATATCAGTCAGTAATTTTAAATAATGTTGAACAAAATTATTTATAAAAAAGTTTGCTTTATCCAGTAAATTTTGTGTTATGAGGGCTGACAAAATAAACAAATTGAAAAAGAAATTAATATACATTTGGTAATTGGTTTTATTGTTCAATGTTAATGTTTTCTATTTCTTTCTTTATTGTAAGAGATTATAACCTTTCTTTTTATAAATTTAACGTGTTGTCTTCAATGTGTCGAAATCTCTTGTCGTCAATAATGTTAATCTTTTTTATACACCAATTATTATAAATCTGTTGTTTATCTACATTCACTGTTTCCGAAGTATCTTTTTTATATATTATTAGTTAAACATTTAAACATTTCTGGTTGAATTAGTAAGAAAAAGTAATGTTTACGTTCGTTTATTTAATGAATTACTGCTGTTTTCAACTTACTGTTTGAAATCATTAATACTAAAGTTAATATAAAATATGTAAGTAATATACTATTGGAATATAATTAATTATATCACAACTTAGAATTATTGTATAATTTCTTTTCAACAATAGAATTTATTGTAATTGCTGTCCTTTAACCCGTAGTCACTCGCGCGGTTTTTTCTATCTTTGTCTTGACCAAATAAACTGCATAAGAATGTCTATACTCTGGGGTGTCTAGGACACCCCGCGCGAGTGTCTACGGGTTAAAAAACCTATAAGTAGCAATAAAGTTAATTCTTTAAAAAGTTAATGAAAAATAACTTACGAACATCTGTAATTTTCTTACAAACTTTATAAGGAACTGTAGTGATAGTTTTCTTTTTTCTTAAAAGATGTTATTTTGCTATTATTCATACTAATTTATATGATAACCGGTATAGTAATAATAATAATAATAATAATAATAATAAAATTTAATAATTGTCATTAAAAATATCTGAGAGAAAACATTAAAAGAAAATAAAAATATAAATTTAACATCTTTTATAAATTAAATCAACAGTTATATTTTTATATCTTTCAGATTTTTGCAAAAAACAAAAATAAAAACAAGTCTGTAAAACCTTCGACTGTTAGATCTCAACCAATTTCAGTAACACAAGTACCAAAATCAGTAACAGGTCAGTCGCTTCCATTAACAACGGCAACAACTATGATGTCTACATCCCTATCGACATCAGGAGTAGCTGGAAAGACTCGTGTAACACGTAGATCAGCAGTGGCTGAAGTTCAAGTAACTTCACCACAACCGATATTAATAACAGGTGCAAATCAACAACACCAGTCAACACCAGACACGGCTCAATTGCTTCTAGTAACACCAGCAGCAGCCCAGCAAATTGAAGGAATACCAGGAACCTCTCCACCAGCTTCAGCAATATCGACATGTAGAGCTCAAACTACATCAGGTACAAACCAAACAGTCCAAGTAATAGCGGGAGCTGAACCACGCGCAGCTCAATTGGCTGTAACAACAGTACAGGCAACTCAAGTGGCTTCAGCAACACAGATAACTGCACCAACTGCAGCTCAAGTTGCCCAAGAAACACCGGGAGTTAGTCAACAGGCTTCAGTAACACCGATAGCTGCACCTGGTGCAGCTCAAGTTGCCCAAGAAACACCGGGAGTAAGTCAACTGACTGCAGCAACACCAACAGCGGCACCAAGTGCAGCTCAACTAGTTGAAACAACTCCAACAGCTAGACCAGAAGCAGCTCAATTGAATCCAACAACACTGACAGCGACAGCAGGTGCAGTTCAACAACCTCAAGCAACATCACCAACAACAGCAGAAGAACTGCAGCCAGTACTTGCCGCGACTTATTCTGCACCAGTACAATCAGCAGGAACACGGGTACCATTTTTGAAGAACAAAAAGAAGGGAAACAAAAATAGGAATAACGCTGCAAAATTTAATACGGTAAAATATTTTTCCTTGTATAAATTTTAATGTATAAAAATTATTTTCATCGAACATTCTTAACAGTTATCTTAATACGAGGTTATCACAAAATTATATTTCAGAAATCTGAGGTAATGTAAAGTAATATTCGCGCGATATTTTTAATTAAGACAACATTCAACGAATACTATTTAGAAACTACTTCAACTTTATTCAGAAAAATAAGTGACCTGTATTTAATTCTTTACCAACTAAAACTTAATTAAGATTTTTTCAAATTGTTTAATTGAAATTAATTAATACATTTATAAATGCAGATAATTTTATTTATAGGCAGTTCAAAAGGAAGTAGCTAAAAGGCTTAAGCAGCAATGGAAAGAACGTAATCGACAAAATGCAACCAATTGGATGCAATCTTTTACCACACAATCTTCCATACCAATACCATTGACACCTTCAATGATGCAACAACAACCACTGCTATCTCCTGTGTTTCCAACGCAGCCTTTGATGTTTTCAACGCAGCCTCCAATGCTTCCTCCACAAGCTCCTATGGTTTTAACACAACCGCCTACATTTCCACCACAACAACCTCAGCAGTATCAGTATGGATATCAGGAAGGGACATATCCATGGCATGCGTACTCTGCACCACCACCATTAGGGTACCACACATATCGCAGATACTTTTAATAAATCTGCATCTTTAAAGTGAATGTGCATCTACATATGAATGGTAGTTGAAAGTTCGTTTAAATGTTTTTCCTTTAATCACAGTATTTCATTTTTTTATATTATTTTTTGTATAACACTTGACACAATGTTTCATGAAATGTGTTTTCCTTTTATTTTGTTTGGAGTAATCATTTTAAGGTAGTTTTTTTATTCGAATTTTTTGCTCTTGAAATCATTAAAATGAATAGATAAATAGAAATTTCTGTTTTGTAAATGATAAAAAAGACTCTTTTTAAAAATAAGAATGATCCAAAGGGAAGAGAAGTGCGAAGAATAGAAATGTCAGAATTTTAATTATTATTCGTCACAGAAAATACTAACTTTATTGAAGGTAAATTTTAAATTAGAATTATAAATAGATAAGATGAAATGTTATCTTTCTTTATTAAACTTTAACAACATTTTATCAGTACACTTTAAAGGTTAATAATTTTCGTTTTCAGTGAAATTAATTGGGTGCTATTTTCCTACAATTTATTCATTAATTTTCCAATCGTCTCAGATTCGATTAAGGTTTCATTGTTCTTATTGCTATTAATTTCTAAATTTTTTTGACTTCTTTTATTAACTGGGTTACTTTGTTGTTGTTCACTTTGAATTTTATAAAATTAATTTTTTAATTATTCTTCTTGTAATTGTTATATGTTTAAATTTTGTAATTCAATTTTTTTACATTTATTCAAATGTCATTCTGTTCTTTCACTACTTTCATCTGCTCTTCCTTTCCTGAAAGTTTTGGGATATTCGAGCATTCTTACTATTTTGTATTAATGAAGGACGCATTTATATGACTTTAATTGTCTGTCCTTTATTAACATAAAATAGTAATGCTGGTCGAATATGCCATTTGTTTATAAATTACCTGTTTACTTTAAGCTGCAGTTATTGCTGTTCTTATTTGCGTTTTTGATTTTCGATTTTCTGTTCCGTCTTAAATTGCAGTAAATATATTGTTATATTGTCTTATTTTTTTATTGCAAGATTGTATTTGTTCTACAGCATTTTGTTTTATGATATTTTGATATTATGATCTAAAGTTTCTTTTTTTCAAATTGTTTTTTTAATATTCGTTTTCAGCTTCGATAATCACATTTTCGTTTACTAAAATTGTTGTAAATTCGTTATTGTAATTAATAAGGATGCACGAATTATTGTTTGCAACATTTCTCATATAGCAAAAACTGATCTGAATATTATTGAACTTAATTTGAACAACAAATGTCATTGTGTATCAAAATTATTATGTATTTTTGTTAAAGTACATAATATTATAATTCTTTCAATAAATGATATTGGATAAAAAAAATAATATATTAATTTTTGCAGATTTATAATATTTTCTATTGGTAACTCAGCACGACTCGGAGTCGAGTTGATTGAAGGTTTTTTTCCTGTCCTATCGCTAAACGGATACTGAAACTGAAATTGACAGACACTTAAAAATATGAACTGTCACTTTTTACAGTTGACATATTTAAAAGCTCTAAGACAAATACATTTTTTAGAATTTGTAATAAGCTCGTGTAGAGCTTATTAAAAAAATAAGCGAAAAAAAAATAAAGAAAGAAGCTTATTAGAAAAATTTGTGTTTAAAAAATGACAATTCATTTTTTTAAATATCTGTCAATTTCATTTTTATTTTCGGTTTGTTAATAGAATTCGAGCATTAAAAAAAAACTATTACCAACTGGACTGCGAGTTGTGTCGAGTGACTAATTGAAAACGCTATTAATTTCGACAAATTCCTGATTTTTATTATTTTTTGAAAATTTTACAATGCAGTTAGTTTTTAAAAATTTCGTGATTTTGATATTTTTTTTATAAATTTTTAAAATTTCTAAGAATTTGCAATATTTTATTTTTTTCTCACTTTCTTTGTAGAATTGGCTATTTTTTAACTTTTTCAAATTCTTTAGTTTTAATTGATGTAGTATCTTTTTTGTTTCTCAGTTTTTCAGGATTAATTAACTAATTGTCAATAATAAATATAATTGCATACCAAAATTATGCGATTATTTATTCCTAAAAAGGACGTAGAATTCTAAATTGGTCATTAAATAAAAAAAATGGTAAAAAAAATAACATGAATTTAATTACATGAATTCGTTTTCGTAAAAATAGAAAATAACGATTAATATTTAATTGCCATAATAAAATAACAACCTAAGAATGTATTGAAAAAGGATGCACTTGTGTAAATAAATTGCGTGTCCTTTATTAATATTTTCTAAGATTGTAATTCAAATACGGCAAGTACTGTCAGAAACGGGAAGCGGCTGTCTGACCTCTCAGTCCAACTTATAGCGCTGTCATCTTTGCACTTACGAAAGTCTTGGGGAGCCGTATCCCTTTTCTAACAACATTTTTATATAGGTTATCGATCTAGTTAATCGAGTTTCATGTGTATGTAAACAAGCATCTGTTAATCAGTTTTAATAATGTATTCTGTGAAACACATGGAATTAATTTACTGTCAATAAATTATTGTTGTTATAGTTAAAAAAATATAAAAAGAAAAATAATAATTCGCGATATGCCAATAATGTATGTTTATCTAATTCAATGTTCTTTACCAAGAAGAATTCTGCAGAATTGTTTATTTATATATCTATGAAAGTTTAGACTGCAACATGTACAGCCCAAAAGGTTTTTATACATTGAAATTATTAATAATTATATAAATTAATTATTGAAACTAAGATTCTAATAAATTTACATATTTTCA
>JABFQA010000549.1:0-18811 GCA_022817065.1 Probaryconus sp. ZL-2020 | reverse complement strand
ATTTATTACGTCATGAAAAATTTTCGAAACACTTTTGAAACTTAGAAACTAACTAATTACAATGAATTAAATCGCACGTTGAGAATCACTGATATTTTGTATTTTCTGCTGGTTATTTTCTGCCAGTTTCAGCATCATTATATATATTCGACTGTAAAAAACTCAAGACTTCGTAATCGTTCTGTCTCGATATCGGAGTTATCATTATTCTGGCAAATTTGTTAATGTCACTTTCAGCTAAAATCAATTTGCAAAAAAATTATGCAAAAACTTTATCTCGATTCTGTCTAACGTGATTAAAAATGTGGACAATTAAATATTTGTTTTTGATATTCGATTCAATTTATCATGTGATTTTTTTACAATTTTTTTTCTTTTTTGGAAGATTTTGGTTTTGTATTGAAATCATAAAGTATTTGCATAAGTTAATTGATTTGATTTTTGGACAGACGTTTTATAAATTTTTGAGTCACTGTTTTCAAAATTCAATGAAACAGTTTTAATTGCATTCGAGACTTTTTTTTTTGACTAACGTTATCCGGCTTCTAACCGGAAATGCGAAACCACATTGTGTCACATAAGATGCGGCGAAGCGTCTCATGACAAAAGAGAAAGACTGAGAGTAGGTTAGTGAAACTTGATTTTGCATTCAAAAATTCATTTACGTCCATTTGAAATTCTTTAACTTATTTTATTCCATTTTCGTGTCAATTATAGAATGTTTCACGCGATTTTATAAAATTGCAATTTTCGCGAAAAGTCAGAAGTTGCAAAGAAAGAAACATTTACAGTGCGAACATTTTTTTTGCAACAATAACATGTTTGGCGAAACGTTTTTAAGGTAGTTTTACCCAAATTCCAAAATGATATATTGTAATTTTCATCATACAATATATTATATTAAAAGTTGAAATATATTTACCACGTAGTTTTTAAATAAACAAAAAGCATAAATAGATAAACGCTGGATACAACGGAAAGATGACATTTGATTGGTTAATAAGTACAGTCTCATTTAATAATTAAAGAAATATTTCACGATTTTCATAAATATTCAAATAAATTTTTATTAATTACAGCAATTTTGTCTTATTTTATTGGCAAGTTGTACGATTTATATATAATATAATTAAAAAATATTATTTAAAATTTTTTTACTTTTGAATATGACTGCTGCGATAGAACTGCGTTAAATAAATGAAATATAATAATGGAAGATTTGCGAATCGGAATGTCGCGCTGCAACGCTTTTGCAAAAATTAAAGTTGCAAAATTTAAATAAATACGTAACAAGTGTGGAAGCGAATATGAGTAAATGTGTAACGCCGGCTTATATAACGAGACGAGTTCGCGTAACCGAATACGCGTCGCTGTGAGGTCACCGAAAACATCGGAGAAACCGATAGAGGTAAAGCGACGTTTATCCGACATTTATTCTCTGTCTCTCGCGAACGATGCGTGCACAATGAACTGGAAAAATCCTTGTTAGGGAGACCGTGATGTTGCCCTTGTGCAAAACTCGCGAGCTTCTAATAATAAAATTATCAACGTCCCGATCGGCATAAAGATTCCCGTGATTTTGCATATCGGCAATGTTCCCCTTCTCTTTGCGATATTGCAAAAAAAAAATCGTCGACTTTTCTTTCTGAATGTTTTTTTTTCTTTTCGCAAACATTTTTGCAAAAATTACTTTGATAGATGAGAACTTTGTCATGAATTTTAATACGCTTTATTTAGTGCAGTAATTTGCACATTAATTTATGGAATTTTTGCGAAACATGATCTAATGGCGTATCGTACATAATTCAGTACACAAAGTGCTCGCGAAAACCAGGCCTGTAATTTAGGAACGCGATTGAGACATTTATCACAATCGCGATAAATGTTAATGCCCGCATCGAACGCATTGCATTTAAGTTATGCGAAACTTTTGCGAAACAGCAAAATGTTGCACGCGTCGAAACAAACAAACATTTGATACGTTCCAGCGAATCTTACTGCTACGAATTTTATGCAAAAGTTTGCAAAAATGTTTGAAGTTTTGCAGGAAAAAAAAATCGTAAATTCAGTTTACAAGACTAAATGGAAATCATAAACGTTAATACTGATGTAACTTCGAAAAATACGATTTGCAGACAATTTTTTTGCAAACCTACACGCGATCAAGGATTTATCCGCAGCACCATCCGAGGCCCACGTTTAAATATAAAAACGCCCACGCGACTATGATTTTCTTTGCAAAAGAATATCGTCTACATGACATCTCATAAACTCATAATAGAATAAACACGCTACAATTGTTATAAAGTGCGAAAAAAAAGAAAAAGAAAATTTTGTTATTTTTTTTTTTTCGCAAAAAACTTTTTGCCGAATCCGAATGGAAACTGTAACAACGAAAACGTTTAAAAAGGAGTAGCTCGCGCCTTTCGAATGAACTCTCGAACGTTTGGCCCAGAAAATAATTGATTATTCAGTTGGTGGTTAGATCACAGTTCACATATTGTGACGGAATTACGCGAAGAAGTGGTTTAGAGTAATGCCGAGCCGAAGAGCGTTGCGCTTGAAAGAGGCATAATCACGGTATTTTCGTAATTGCATTATTACGAAGGTAGCTCTCTTGGTACCCACGCGTTGTGCAAGCACACCTCGGGGTTATTTGTTACGTCGCCTTGTAAGTAAATAGTCGCCGAGCCATAAAGCGTGCGACGCGCATTGGTTTCATAAATACCCGTTGCTTACGGAAATCCTTGTAAATCAACGACTCTCTCGCGATTCGTTTTGTTACACGAAGATGAAAATTGACAGTCGCTGAAAGCACGACGAAAGCTGAACGAAATTTTCTTTTCTTTTTTTTCTTTGCAAATTGCAATTTTTTGCAAATCGACAGGCAAGAAAAAAAAATTACCAGAAATTGCAGAAAACTTTATGACTATTGGAAAAACTTATGGTTTTTTCAACGTTTTTTGCAATTTGTAATAAAATTTTTACGTACAGAAAAAAGTTGTAGGAAAAATTACTATACCAAATAGGAATCAAGACGAATCGTATCAATTGTTTAAAAAACTACCAAATGCTTTCAATAAATTTTTATATTTGGTATGGTAATAATAATTCATTAAACTTCCTACAATTTTTTTTGGTATATGATGATTCTTATTTGATGATTATGATGATTATGATTGTGATTCTTATTTGGTACAGTAATTTTTCCTACAATTTTCATTTTTTTGTCTTCGTATTCGCACCATTTACTTTGGTCGAATTAAAAAACGAGACGAATGATTTTCATTGCACGAAAATCCAAATTTACCAATCGATTAAGAAGTTATCAATAAATGTGTGACAAGGCCATCACGATTGGCCATGCCACAGGGTCAAATTACAGCCGTGTAATTAGCACTCAATAAACATTATCATTGAAACCTTGCAATCACGAAGTACATTACATAATTAACTAAATATCAAACACACTTGTCTCGTAATCCAATCTTAATAAAAATAATTAAACATAAACATTGACTTTATTCAATTCATACGAAATTGTTTGCCACGAAATTCTTTTCATTAACCTCGTCAATAATTTATGTAGAAAGTCAGTCGCGGCGTTTGAAAGCAACGACCAATTTTACAGACAAAATTCAACGGTTCTCGGACTAAACCTTTTACATTCCAAAAAAAAAATCAAACTAAAATTCAAATTTCAATGAGACATTTTCTGAAAACGACAAATTCACAAACATTTCAATATATTGATCTCTGAAGAAGTTCAAGAATCCGAATGTGTTCGAACATTATTTTGATCAAGCCTAATTGTATTTATAAAAAAAAAAAAATGACAAATTGGCGATAATTCGATAACGTTTCTATTTCGAAGAAGATGCCCAAGTTTGTTTCACGTAATATGGGAACAATGACATAACTTGTTATTGGATATTCGTTGGAAGACGATGGAATCAGTGACACGTTAGATAGAGAAAAAAAGACGTAGAAACTCTCGCGAGAAAATCGTCGAAGCGGGGGTGAGGGAAAGGGGGGAGGGGAAGGGAGGGGGGAGGCACACGGTATACTCATTTAACACAATCTTCGATTACATAAAGCGTGCTCTGAATCTCGACACTAGAAGTACATAACGGCAGCTTACGGCACACTCGGATAAGCGTAGAGGCAGACTCTTCGTGTGCGTAGAGTAATCGGCCCGCAGCCACACGACGCATGCACACAGGCGGCTGTCTCTGGTTCGGCTGTATGGCGACGGTACATGTGCGACGTGTTATGTAAAGTTCAACCAGTCAGTCAGTCGTTGCACGTGGTCGCAGCCGAACCAGAACTAGGATGACGACGATAAGCACGTGTTTCATCTTGCTAACGATTCACGAGAGATTCGCACATCGAACACTCGAGCAAAATTATACTTTTCGATGCAAAATACACACTCCAAAAAAAAAAAAAAAATATATATATATGCACGCAGAAAAAAGTTGTAGGAAAAATTACAGTCAGAGAAAAATATAGTTGTGGCAACAATATGTATGGTGAATTTCCGTCCCAACAATATTTATAGTTACTTCTATTACATTAATTGTAACTACTACCATTTCTTTTGTTAGCGGAACTATACATTTTCGTTGTATGGTTATAAGGACTATTTTTATATTTCCCACAACAATATGAAATCTCTCAGTGTATCTCTCGTTTTAATATGATTATGATTAATATCATTCAATTTATCTGTCGCAATGTTTTTTTTTTCTTTTATTTGGAGCCTGAAAATAAATGGAATTGATTCCGACACGAAATTCACCTCAAATTATTATTAAAACAGTAATGGAATGAAAAAAATACCAGAAAATTTGGAGGATTTTAGTTTTTGGGAAGTTTTCGGCCGTCAAACTGTCGTTGAATGACGCTAATGTGATGATCATTGAAAATAATGGGAACGAGAATAATTTGCGATTATGTTCTGATTTTTCGTTTGACTGTTTATTCTTTTTAAGAAATTTGACTGACCCAATTTTGACAGATGCAATTGCCGAGACTCTCTCTGTGAATTATATATCTCTGTTACCGAAGAAATACGAATGCAGCAGTTTGCCAACTCTCGAGTCCTTTTCTTTTTGCCTACGGGATTCTTCCTTATTTCTCTCGCGTCATTTGGCACGTGCCAAAAGAACAGAAAGCTTTAATGAAAAATCAACATTTCTATACGTTACTGCTTGTTATACGGATGAATTTATTTGAGTTATTTGAGTTTGCAACTTTTGATTATCTCTCTTTTTTTTAGAAAAAGATTCTTTCGTTACATATATGACTAAAGCTAAACCCTTTATATCAACGAACGCCGAGATAAAAATTACAAAATATGACGGAAAAGAAACAAGAAAAAAAAATTTGTTATTCCAACTTTTTTTATCACTTATTGCGTCGATTGAAATTTAACTTTTCCCTCACGTAACAAAGTCTATGAATTCATTCATTAATGCATATTAAATTCTAATAACTTATATTGATCGCCTGAATTGGTAAATAACGTCAGGATCGAAAATGCATAAACAAAAGCAAATGTTTGCATCCTTTTGTGAGTCATCCTGGAGACTTGACAAATTTTACGTCTCGGTTTTAGCTGGAATATCAATGGCAGAGCCGATGGCGCCTAATTCAATCGGGATCAAGTCGAGTGTTTTTGAAAGTGATAAAAATTTCCAAGTTTCAAGTTGTAGTTTTACATAACTTGTATATTATGGCAGACACGTTATTTCGATGATGAACAATTTATTTTGCGATTGACAAAGGTGACTCTTTGCGCGACACAAATAACTTATATAACGTGCGATAGATAAATGCGCATACGAAGGAGGATTAAGTAGTCGTTTTCGTGAATTTTAAATTCGCTTCTCACGATACGCAGTACTTTCCAATATTCTGACGAAGAGAATTTAAAAAAAAACAAAGTCCACGTGTCCAAATTGAGAGGAATTAATCCCTAAAGGGAAAAAATCCTCATCAACAAGAATCACATTTCAATCAAGAGGAAATAACCTCGATGGCAAGAGATTTTGGTTTTCAATAGAAAAAATTAACTTTATCGTTATAAACAAATTCTTTTTTTTTTTATAAAAAAATTCTTTCTTCGTCTGTTTATACAACAGAATTACCATTTTAACGAACCATAATTAAAACTCCTGTTATTCAATAATAAACTATCGTTCGAACATTCGATTAATAATTTATTTACATAAATATATATGCACACACACAGAGAGATAAGTGCGTTCAATAATTAACAAAGATAATATTTCATGCTTCTACAAGGTTGAACAGAAATCTAGATAAAATCTATTTAATACTTTTCTGACAGTTAAGGTATCACGCGTTATTATGTGTGAGAAACTTACAATTATGTAACAAAATAATTCACTTTGACTATCAATTACTTTCACGAGTTTATTTTTATCATCGCCTGAAATAGTGTTGCAATTTTACATTCAAAAGATTGCATTTAGAAGTTTTATTGAAAAGCGTTTGATCTGAAAAAAAAAAGAAAGAAATAATAAAGGCCTGGCGAAGTGGCGGGCAATGTGGGTCGTCAAAATGCACGCATCTCCGTACTGTTTACAGTGGGGATACGCTTTTTTTTCACGGCCCACATTAGCCGCCTCTCCCCTAGACTTTATAGTCCAGGGATAATCATCATGCGAGTTGCATATATATTGTACGCCCACTTCGAGTTTATCTAGATAATTTAGTTTAATGAAAGTTCAAATAAATTTAAATACAAGCGTTGTGCAAGATGATTTTCTATGACTGCGCGAATTGGCGAACGATGGAAAATGAAATTGAAGTGATAAAAATAATTTAATGGCCTTTGAAAAATGTAATGAGCTTTTTTTTTTTTCGTCTTCCATTGAAACGCAACTTTACTACGAAAAACTAGAATAGAGCAATAACTGGAGACATTCATCATTTCACTCGTAAACATCACGCTAACAGTTGCGAATGACAATAATGACACTTATTTGAATTCTACAATTTCACTGTAAATATATAATAGAGAGGCACGCAACAATGGACTGCCGTTAATTTATTCCATTGCACAATTATACCGGTCGTAAATTAAGAAATTTCATTCCCATTAAATTAAGTCGTCACATTATCATTTTGCAAATATTAAACTTAACGAACAAAAAGTTCTCCCGTTCAATTCTTATTTCGAATTACATTTATTACAATGATGTAACTCGCGCAAAACCAAATTCACACAATTAATTGTGTTCATTATATTTGTTCGTCGGATTAAACACGTAACATTTGACAAGAGATCCTTTATTTTTCTGAATCGCTCTTACGCTCTAACTGACTATTATCCGTGATCACTTAAGCATAAGAGTAGCGCGTTTAAATAGCCATGAATCACTCCTTTCTAATATACTTAACACGAGAAATAAGCTTGTGTTCTGGTGCAGAATAGTAATATCGCTTGTTCAATGAATAGCAATGGGTAATTTAAGAAGAAGAAAAAAAAAACTAAAATAAGCAAACATAACACAACCGAGTGCCTTGTATTTTGCGGAAAACATTATTGCATTTTTTGTCTATTGCACGAACGTTGAAACATGTTACCATTTATAGCAAATTGAACCCATTTATAACAAGGTAAGCACCATAAACGCGTAGCAAATGGTTTCTTTATCTGATATTTGAATGAAATCGTTGAAATTAACAATCTATTAATTGTATGAAGTCGTTTATCCGTATATTATATTTTATTCCCTGCATTTGAAATAGTTTTGCAAGTTGGACTTGTGTACTATCTGAGAAATAATTTTCATTACTTTCGAGCGTTAGTTTTTCAGCTTTTCCTCTCTAGGGAGTAATATCGACCGGGAGGAAAAATCGTACAAAATTGATAATTGAAAGTTTATAAAAACTATATCAGTTGGAAGAAATTAATAGACGTTTTTGTCGTGTTCTTTACTTTGAAAAAAAGAAAAAATGTTTGCCAGGAACTATAATGTAGTATTTTCTGAAATTATACAATTATTTCAAGTGGAGTTTAGTTAATATAGTTGAGTCATATATAAAATATAGTTGAGACGACCACATTCTAGTTAATTGACCTAATACATAGTTGAATCAAATGATATATAGTTAAGCCAACTATCTAAGATAGCTGACTGAACTATACTCTAGTTAACTTAAGGGTACTTTGTTCATGGCGTCCGTCAACAAAGTAGAATGGTTAAGGGTACCTTAACCATGATTTTTTTTTTTTCAATGTGGTCCATTTTTTTCTCAATATAACCGAAATCAAGTGACGCCAAGACGTAACTCTAGGACGATGTTGCATTTTCCGGCGCCTCGTTCCAATTGCTCATGCGCAAGTTGAAGGCGCCTAGCCCGGAACGGGGCTCTGGCAGCAGCGCCGGCACCAGCAGCAGAATAATTGATCCAATCGAAACTCGGCTCGCTCCCGCCATGGCGCGTGTGGTGCTGCGTCGCGGCTTTCGCGCTTTTATGTAAGAGGCCCTGGATCGTCGGGAGCACCTTCTGACGGCTGGTCATCGCCAAAGACCAAAAAAAAAAAAAAAAACTAAAACGCCACACCACCGCGCCGGGCCTCGCCTCGACGTCGTGACAAGCCGGGAGATATGTTGTGCCCCGTCTTGGCGACGGAAGCGCCAGCTAAGCCACGACCAGCGACGACGACAACAACAACAAGTGTCCGCACGACGCCCTTGCCTGACCCTGTGACCTTGCCTGGGGCTGAAGCGCGTCGTTTCGAGCCCGGCCGGACTTCATTCCGCGTCACTTTCGGAAGAAGGCGAAGGACCATTAGGGAGACATGCGACGCCAGGTCGTTCCTGTTGACGAGAGCACCACCTCTGTCGCCCCCGGCGCCAAGCAAAGCTCCCTCTGAAAGTTGCCGCTCGCGCGAACCAACCAAGCGGCGCCTTGAGGAGGTCTGTGTGTGTGTTTTTTTTTTGTTGCGAAATTTCTGATTGCTTACCACCCTTTAAATAAATTCATTTTTATTTAAAATGATTCCTTTCGAACGAAAAGGATGTTTGTTTCAACCCTTGAAACGCAGACTGGGATAGAAATGTTATACCCCATGTCTAGAAGACAATGGTAGTCGACTCGTGTTTGTAAATATCTAACAAAGATTCTAGTAGTAATGTTGAAATACAACGTTCATACGCACAAACAAATAAACAACACATGTTGTATAGATATGCTACAGTACTCTAGGACCAGAGTGGACGCAAAGGAAAAACTATGAGAAGAAAATCTCAGTCTAAAAAGTAACGCCAAGCTATCAACACTATCCTACACAAACAACTCACATACAGAACATAGTCTTGTATACACTAACACGTAAATTCCTACACTCAATTCCTTTGTAATTATTGTTTTAACAAACTTCACATTTAATACAAAATAGTTACAATTGATTATAAAGAAACCAACATTATTTATAAGGACTAAAATTGCCCAAAGCCCATAGCCAATTGGTTTGATCTATTCGCTAACGTTGACTGAATAAATCTTGAGTTTTGTTGCTCGTCGCAATGGTCGCAGATCGATGAATCTGATGAATATATGCCCGGTACTTTGCTCGAGTAGAAACATATACTTTAACACGATAAGCTAATTCTTGTTCGTTTATTCAGAATTCTACGGTGTTTCGATTGCCGAATCGGTAGTATCGAAATTGTCCGCGTGATCTCTCGTCGACGGCATTGCGTATTCGTCTTCCGCGTAATTAGACACGTTCAATTCAATTCCTAGTTCGCGATAACCAAGGAAACCAGTTTCGCCCCTATGAAACCTCGTCGAAACTTGTTTTAGCACGGCAGAAAAAAGCGCCTGCCAATTTTTATTGCATTTCACGTTAGGTTTCGAGAAAAAGTCACAAAACGATCAGGCCTTCCAGACTAAATTGTACCACGTCATTTATCATCGCTAGTTCCGATTACGCGTCGTCGTCGTAGTTGAGACGTCTGAATGAAACGATCGCAACAGATTTTTATCGATCATGATTTATGGACTGTTGATTAATTTTTCTATTCAATTAGCTTTGACGTACTGTTAAATGTACAGTTGTCGCCTTTTTTCTGCCCCCATTTCTTGGTCCCATCCGCATCAAAGAAAGCGTTAATAATTTCCTGTTGCAATTGCAATTTTCCAGTTAGACACTTTTCTTTTGAACGGTTTTTTTTTTAATGTTATACTTAATTAATAACAGTTTTATAATTCATTTTTGAATTTTTAATTACTATAAAAATAAGGATCTTTTATCGAAAGATCTAGTTTAGGATGTTGGCGTAAAGTTTCAAACGTTGTCTATGGTTTTTATTTATTTTTTGTTTCAACTTTAATGATTTAATTAGCGTACGACATTGCAAAGCTATTGCGTAGCTTGATCGATGTTTCTGTTTGAGTAGCACGCAAAAAGGAAGGATGTCCGGTCTATATCGTGACTGGTATATGGATATTGGTTAAGCCGACTTGGGATTGGTTTAGTCCCAACATGTTAAATTGCAAATGTGATAATAAGTTTGTACAATAGAATATTACGCACAATTCCATTGTTGTGTTATCGATTTCTTTTCATTACGTCAGTTTAGTTTCAACTTTAGCAGAATTTCAAAAATGGCGGGATTTAAAATGTAATTTGTTAATAAAGACAAAAAAAAGTTGTATTTAAAAAAAAAATTGTTTAACGCTTTGAAATCCATTCACCATGGGAACAAAGATCGGTCTTTCATTAAACGATAAATGTTTCTCGAACGCAGACAGATGTTTGCAAAGTTTTCCCACTGTCGGTTTCGCGCGTTTACAATTTGTTGAGTTGAAATTTTGCTAATGCGTCCGGCTGATTTATAGCGCCGTCAACGTTCGTCTCTCGCGCGGTTTCTAATTGAACGTAACGTTGCCTTTCAGCCTCACGGATTACCGATTCATCAATCGCTAATCCAACATTCTAATACAATCATTCATCCATTATTTTCCATTTTCAATTCCAACGACAAACGTAAATCTTCCATTTCCATTTCTTCTGTCAGAAGGAACGGACGTCCAACAAATTTGCCTCGCCAAAATAAGCCGTAAACATTTACCCTTTCGCTCGATCCGAAATCGTTTATTCTTGGCAACAAATAAATACGTGTCCCATATACATTAATCCACAGCCGAGTTATTCCTACGAATGGGCGATTCATCGTCACTGGATGGCACGTATTCGAATGTCCTAGCACGCGATAGCAGGAAGAGCCGTGTTGTTCGAGGTGTACGTCGGGTCGTTTTAAAGGTACTCAGCAAAAGATTTGAGTCCCCGTTTCCGCATGGGAAAGCCATTGCATTTGGTCGATGCAAGGACAGTCGATCAATCTTTCTTTTTCTTCTTTTTTTTTTACGTTATCATCAACAACCGAATTTATAGTAAAATTTCTAAGGTGAAGTACCCAATTACTACTCACTTAGGTCCTATTACTACTCACTTTTTATTTATTGTTAGTTTAGTAAATATAAATTATATAACAAAAACACTTTATTAAAAATATACAAATAACCAGAAGGAATCATCTTAACGAAGTTCAAGTTAGCAGACTGAGGTTCAGCAGACTGGGTTAAAAATGGTATTTGTAACAAATTTAAAGTGTAAGTAATTAAGCAAATGTATAAGCAAATGATTCTTTAATTTGCTTACTATAAATCATCGTTTGCTTAGCTTTTAAATAAATTTTACAACTATTTTTTACTCCAGTCTGCTGTATCCAGTCTGCTAACTTGAACTTCTTAATCATCTTAAACATTTGGTAATCATTTTACAATTGTCTTTAATAGAAAATATAAAGAATTGAGTAGTAATAGGGTCGTGAGTAGCAATTGGGTCTTTCACCTTACAAACATTTTTCTCATTGCATAGTTAATTGAAAAATAAAATGAAAACAAAACCAAAGTTTTGGGTATTCCAACTGAAACTATCTTTTGGTTATCGTAACCAAAGGATTTGGTTTTCCTGAAAATCAACTGTCGCAAGTAGTCGATGGAAGCAAATTTTGTTCCGAGTGGCGTGAAATCTTGACAATTTCATAGAGGACGAAGAGGACGAAGAGGACCACGGAGGATGGCAACTTGCTTCTGATTCCCTCGTGGTTTTGTTCTGGATTGTGAGCAGCCATGGGGTTGGGATGGCGTACGCCATCTCGCGATGCCGGCTCGATCGTAACGGGGGGTGGGGGCGAAAGGGGGAGTTGGGGGATGGTCGAAAGGACGCCCGGCGTCGCGGCGCAGCGTGCCGCACCCATCGTAGCGCCTGCTCGATTCATCGGTCTCTCTTCAGCCCCTTTCCTCTTCCACTGGATCGCTGTTTCTGTCGCTGTTCCGTGCCGGCAGTCACGGCAGTTCCAGCTTGCTATTCGAGCCAAGCTGTTGCTAGGTGCTGTTATTTCAACCGCCGGAATTCCTCCGTCCATAGAATTTTTCTCCTGTGCAATCGCGCGGTCATCGTATTCCACGTCGTGTTCCTCGTCTCGTCGCGTTTGTCGCGTCCCAAGGCCACCGCGTCGTCGACCGGCCTTGCGCGTTGCGTCCGAATCGTCCTGCCATTTGAACCTCCTTCGCGTCCTGCTGAAACGGATCACAATATCTACCTGCGTTCGAAGAAACGGGTTCCACGGTAATGTGAGTGAGAGTAAAGGCTCATAAGGGGTTAGGCAATATCGATGATTCGTTTTGAGCTGGTGCCGGCTTTCGTCGGCGTCACGTCTTTTCTACCGCACCGGTTTCCGTTTCATCTCGATTTCGTAATCAGAGAGACACGTTCGCAATTCTTAAATCGCCATTATCTCTGACGTGCTCTTTTAAATGTCCCACCGCTTTTAAGGGTTTCTCGTATTTTCTTCTTAGGGTTTCTATTGGTTTCCAGTTTAGAGAATGTTATTATGGAAATCTTGAGTTTTTCATACCATTTTACAAGATGGGAGTTTTACTTTGCGTTACTTGGGTCAAGATATTTCAGGATCCTATTTTGTATTCTGTCTTATCTTTTTTTCTTTCTTCTTTTTTTGTAATCCATCTGTTTATATCTTTACCTTTGAGAGTTTCTTAATAAAAACTATACATTAATTTAGATGATATTTGTACTTTTCATTATGTTTTCGTTCCATTCAGTCTCATTATTTGAGAGATAATTATTAACAGAAAATTACAGTTTTGTGTCTGTTATCAATGATGAATAGAAAACAAATTTTTTTTTTTTGCTAATTCACGATTGCAGTGCTATATTAATCACTCATTATTCTCTTCACGATGAAAAAATAATTGAATGTTTCTATTTCATTTAGTAATTAACAAGCAATAAACATTTATGTTACATCTGAAAATATCTGAAAATATTTCTTATATTATACAAAAATCTAATAATACAAAAATTTGAAACTATTTCATACATTGTACATATATGTACAATAATAACTCGTTTGAATTCTCAAATTTCCTTTCTTGGATCAGGTCAGGGTTGTGAACATTTAGACTTTTGTAACTTTTTGAACGATGTTCTGTTTTTTTTTCTCATTGATAAATATAGTGTCTTGAAAATAATAAAATGTCTTGAAAAAGAGATCGATAGGAAATAATTTGGAAGTATTAATGTAATGTACCTTGATAATAGTTAAAAACTATTAGCCAAAGTAGTCGGTACGCGCATGACCGTTTCACGGTCTCGAAACTGACCCGAGCCAAGCACAAAAGTAATTGATCCTCCCGTCAAAAAAAAAAAAAGAAATTTTGCAACGATCGATATTACGCCACCAAAAATCCGTGCAAATAGAATTTCTACACAAACATTTTTCGATGAATTAATACTTCATACACATACATTATCACATTGTATATTTTGTCAGAAATTTTTTTGCAAAACTCAGTTATGTGAAATTAAAAGAAATTTGAATAACATCGAATTGATTTTGACCGTCTGCGGTGCTTTGTAGGAATCGCAGTTCCGAATGGTGACAGGATTTGTCGAGTTAGATTAAATTTACGCGTGCCAAGTGCTATTATGTCTTATCAAGTCCTCGTAACAATGTATACGCGATAATTCAACTCGCTGCTATACACAGCACAACTCGATGATATATACATCCGACATTTGTCCTTTTAAATGCTTTCGTTCTTTCGTTATTATCACTGTTTGCCCACTCATATTTTCCGGAAAATATCCTATCTAAATTTAATTTGAAGTGAATCTAAACTAAACTTAAACCGTGAAATAATACATCTTACTGAAATGAGGTTTCCATAAAAGTGAAAATTTTTCTTATTCCTTTCAATAGGGTTGCCTTACTGAATTTTTCCAACAAACACAGTTGGTCTTAAAACAAAAGAAGAACTCGTAACTGATATTTTCTTCGACATCTCATTATATGCAAAGTGTATGCAAAGACAAAATTTACCCAAAGTTTATTCTAATTAAACGTGGAATAATTAATTAAACTTACCTATTATCTTATCGCGTGAAGAAAAGGATATACAATTTCCGGGTCAGTGTCCTATTGATCCGGAAGTCCCTCCTGCGAAACCAAAGGACGCGTAAAAGAACGGGAAAATCAATCGACAAGAAATCCTGCCTATAGTGATTTCAGCCAAAGGAAAAGATAATTTGCGGGGTGGGTAATTTAATATCGTGTCTCGTGTAAGGATCGTAAAGGATAGTGCCAATGTGCGATGACGTCGGAAGTGGTGTCTGTTGTTGTTGGTTAAGTGTGATCCGGCGTTTCGAATGAAGTGGTTTTTAGGATGATGGTGGAGCGCGTCGAGGGCCACCTCTTCATGTACCGACGCCCCGTCTACAGGGTCTTTGGGTACCTCGAAACCGAGTAAGTGCACACAACGACTCACTTTTATGCTTAGGCATTCATTTCAACAAATTTTTCATTTAAATTACATTCGTTTTACTAATAAAGAAAACATTTCTTCATTGCTGCAAAATGTTTTTAATGTCCTCTAGGTGAAAATCGTCTGGATTTGGAAGGAAATTAATATTTATTTCATTTCGCAAAATTTTGCAAAATAATTCTGTCTCTATGAAATTTGGATACATGACATAAAGTTTGACCTTTTCTTTTGTTCCATTTCATTTGTCATGAAATGAAGATTTTTTGGTCATTACCCGAGACAATATTTGAACGTCTTTTCTTTCTTTGAGTACCTAAAGGTTAGGCGGTACAGGTGCTTGTGAATCCAATTTACATTCTTGGCAAGTCTCGTGTACTTGCACTCCTCCATTCTACTCTCATTGCAAGTCACTGCACGTGGAAAAAATAGTCTTGATTTATTAACTTTCTTACTGCAATTACACCATGAATTTAGTAAAATAAAGCATCAGAAATGTCAATAAATTTTTCCTGTCTTTTTTTTTGAACAGTTTGCAAATGAAAATAACATCTTCAATTTCGAATTATTATTTCATGTTTTGTTTCTGTAATTATTAAAGATTGTTGAATTTTGAATTCTTCCAACTTTAAAAGAAATGTCTTCGGTTGTTTGAGACACCTATGTCCTCTGAAATATCTCATCGATAAATTTTTTCATGGCCTTTAGAAAATATCACCTCGCTGTTCACAATGTTTCCTAAAAACTTATCCTTCGAAACAGAAAGAGGCGAATTATCGCAAAAACCAAACGATAAATTATACAAACTGCAATAGTAAAGTGTTAAATATGTTCATTATACGTAACTTTATTGCTGGCGCAGTAATAATTTATCCTTGCTTTTACATTAATTCAGACGTATCCACTGTAATAAAAGGAATTCAAACTTTTATCGCAAACTCTGGCAATATTTTCTTCGTGAATTTATGTATCACCTTGACAATAATTTTACTTAATAGAATATTTGAACAAAGCATTTCACACTTATAAATTGTTGATTTTCATTTATATATTTTCATTCTCCGACCGAATACTTTTCAATGAAAAGTTTTTCATTGTAAAATGTATTTATGTATATGACAAAATTTCGAAAATTTTTAATTGTAAATTATTCTGTGAGTGACCGCTTTACTGAAATGAAAAATTTTATTCAATATAAACGTCATTAGAGAAAATGACGGAAAATTTATGACACGAACATATACGAAAGGTTCATTTTATTACGGCTTATCGTGCGGTCATCGGTCGATGGTGACGTAACGACACGTTTAGAGCAATTTGTCGTTTTGGGAAAGTCGTTTTTTCACGTCACCATTTATTTTCATAAAATATTACCGCGATCAAAAGTTTCTGATGAGATTGAAAATGATTTGAACATTACGATTTTGGTATTAATAAGGTCAACATTCTGTAACTTTTCTAATGAATCCATTTTAATGATTTTCATTCATTTTCTTATGAAATAATGGCGATTCTTAAAAAGAAGATGGACACAAAATATTATTAAGAAATTTCATCCAGCGGTTTTAATTGCAGAGTCATTGTCGAGGTTATTGCAGAAATGTGCTCTGTAATTTGATACAAAAGCAAAGAATGCTCGAAATGAAAAGACAGTGCACTTTTCTCGCAATCTTTGTCGTGCGTATTCGCATGCTCGTCTACGTCCTTGACTTTCGGGGTATCCGGCATTCCACTCCTCCGGAAACTTTGATACCTTACGGTCTTTTGCTCTAAACTCGCTTGGCACTCGCTCTAATTTCCGATTGCTGATTTACATTTGGCATGCCAAACACTTTTTTTTTTTTTTTTTTTCATTCTGTCGACCCTTTTCTTTTCCTTACAGTTTCTCGCTAATTCAATTTTTCCAAAATTACCAAAATTACCAAGATATTACCAAAATTTGTTTGATTCAACCAAATGATTAGGTTAATTTTCAATCAATCAAATATTTGGTCAAATTAATCATATCATTTGATATGATTAATTATGATTTGTACCTATTGATGTTCTATCAAATTATTTCAGTTGATTCAACCACATTTTGCTCTGCGTGCGATTATTAAAATTTTGTTTTGCATAAATAAAGGTGATTTATAAAAACATATAAATAATTAAAATATCAAGTTAGTTGATAGGCTTTGATCTATGCAAATATGTCTCACTTTGATTAAACTGCAAAATTTTGAGAGCCAGAAATAAAGCCTCCCGCAGCTTCTGACATGCTTCAGAGGAGCACGTGTCGTGGACTAAAGTTACCGCATTATCTTCTATTTAAGTTGCTCTTGTCTTCACAACTGCTTCGCCCGTAACATTACTCGAAACAGTCGATGAATGTGACTGAAATTCTCATCGATTAATTCATCGAAAAATTGCAAAAATGAACAAACCTCCGAGATTTGAATTGAATCATCAAAAATCATTTCAACTTAAAATATTTTTCAAGTGTTAAATTTATTATTTCTAATTAACATTTTTGATTTCTGCTTTATATCTGCTTTATATCTTTATTTATAAGACAATTTAAACGAAAAAAAAAAAAAAAAGATTAAATTGCATTACTTTTGAAACGCGTTTAACTAATTAGATAATGGATGCAAATTGAAACAATTGCATTTATAATGGAAAGATTAAATGGAGTTACATTAAATATAAATGTTCTCTTCTCTAATGAATCGTAACGAATGCAAATAGCAAATGGTTTTACTTGATATGCATTACTTTAACAATACCGGAAGCGGAAGTCGAGAGACGTGACTGGGGGATAAAATCAATTTCGTCGCTCGTAAAATAACGTTTGTTTCAATACATTCGCACAAAAATCAAGATTAAAGGTCTAACTGAAGAATCGTGTTACGTAAAGTAATAATTTATGATAGGTCATTGCTTAATTTCTCTAACGTTATCGAGTTTATCAACTTTTCCTATAATCTTTCTCGAATCAATTATTTCACGACAATTCGAACAAACTTTTAAATTTTCAGTATACATTTTCAATCTACATTGTAGACAGTGAAAATAATTTTGTTTCTTGTTTTTCTGCTTTTTGAGAATGAATGGTTCAATTTTGTTTCAACTGTCGTTTTTTTAATTCTTGATGATTTAGAGTTTAACTCGTTGGCATTTGGCGTCAAACTCGTATAACTCTGGAACAAGATCGCGAATAACATTCGATAGCGCATTCACTAAGTTTCTTATGTTTTTTAGTGAATTGAGAATCTTATTTATGTCGCGATGATATCTACGTGAAAAAAAGTGAAGGGGAACGCGATATAGCCGCGAGATCGTGATGCTACTTATGCAGTCCTGTAATCACGCAAGTATTATTTACTTTTTTTTTTTTCTTCTTCTTCCGTTGGCCGATTTAATCAGGATCATTAGCAAACCGTTCGATAGAGTAAATACGATGACTTTTCCATGAAACGATCAAACTCGCTGTTTTCTCTTGTTAACAATAATTTTTTTTCTCTCTCTCTCTCTCCTTTCACGCTCTTTGAAATTACATAAGCCCTAAGGAAATTCATTGAGAAATTCACTGAGAAGTGTATTGAAAATTATCTGTGTAATTTGTTCTTAAAACATTAAATGACATGTGCTACAAACAAGAGGAGAGTGTTTGTCTTCGACAATCGAATAATTTCATGTCAAACATCGGTAACCAATATTTAAACAGCTTGTTATTTTAACTAACCCGTATTTATACTGTCGACTTTATATAGACATATACTTCAAATAAATATCGATTAGATATACATTGGCAATGAAGTGTTCTAATTTTAAGTTATCGAAGGAAGATGATTCTATGTTTCAAATTATCCTTCGAAAAGTTAACGAACCTTTTTGCAGAATTTTTTTTTTTTTTTTTTTTTTTTACAAACAGTAT
>JABFQA010000548.1:0-18821 GCA_022817065.1 Probaryconus sp. ZL-2020 | reverse complement strand
AAAAAGCGCGACGCCAAGGTTTAGAGCCATTTTTTTAGACAGTATGCAGTTTTGAATTTTAAGTTTTTCGTGTTGAGTTTTGAATTTCGAGATTTTAAAATAAAGTTTAAAATTTGTCGGCTGGTTACTCACAAATAATTAATTAAAAGGTTTTGACCTGTGTTAAAAATATATTTTGAATTTGTTTATTAAAATACTTGGCTCCAAAATTGATTTCACATCTTTTTTATGTGATTTTTATTCAAGGAAAAGTTTTTAGGAAATTTATTTATTTAAGAAAAGTTCGCTGGGGACAGATTTTTGGGGTTTTTGTATACGGAGATAACTTATTTGGGCTACTTGATAGATGAACAAGGTATCCGACCGAGCAAATTAAACGTAGAGTCAGTCGTGAATTATCCGACACCACTGAGTACGAAAGATGTCCATCGGTTTGTTGCTCTCGTAAGCTATTTTAGACGCTTTGTACCTAATTTTTCGTTGATAGCCAAACCTTTATATGACCTCGTGAAGAAAGATGCAAGTTTTGTATTTGGTGAAACGGAAATTGGTGTTTTTGAAATGTTAAAAAATAAATTGTCCTCTCAACCTATCCTTGCAATTTTCTCTCCAGAATTAGAAACCGAACTTCATTGTGACGCGAGTTCGTTGGGCTACGGAGCCATTCTTTTGCAAAAACAACGCGACGGACATTTTAATCCTGTATCATACTTCAGCAAACGAACGACTGCTGCCGAATAGAAATATGCTAGCTTCGACATCGAATGTCTTGCGGTTGTATATGCGATAAAACGCTTAGATATTTATTTATCTGGTATTAAATTTCGAATAGTTACAGACTGTGATAGTTTTAGACTGACTTTAAATAAACGTAATGTTAATCCCCGAATCTCTAGGTGGGCAATGTTCCTACAAAATTATAACTATGAGATTGTACACCGACCCGGTAAAAAAATGGGACATGTTGACGCCCTGAGTCGATGTTACGAAATACTTATAATCGAACCGAATACCTTAGATCAAACTCTAATAATTGAACAGAACCGAGACTCTGAGATAGTTGAATTACGCGAAACTCTCGAGAAAAATGAACATAAACTATTTGAATTACGTGACGGTTGTGTATTTCGCAAGTATAATGACAGACTACTATTCTATGTGCCAAAATGTTTGGAGGACAACATAATTCGCTACTGTCATGATGATTATGTTCATGTAGGACTGGACAAAGTTGCTGAGCGTGTCCTTCAGGTATATTGGTTTCTCTCAATGAAAAAGAAAATTAAGGAGTACGTGTCTAAGTGTTTGAGATGCCTGTGAGTGGAAAAAATGAAGGACTATTACACAATTTAAACAAGGGTTCGACACCGTTCGAAACATTACACATAGATCACTGTGGTCCATTAGAAAAGACAAAAAAGGGTTACAAGCACATACTTACGGTCGTGGACGGGTTTACCAAATTTTTGAAATTATTTCCATGTAAGACCACTTCAGCTGCGGAATGCGTACAGCATCTCAAGACTTATTTCGGTATGTATAGCAGGCCTAAGAAAATTGTATCCGATCGTGGTGCCTGCTTCACATCAGATGAGTTTGAATCATTTTTGAAAATCGAGATGATAGGACATACGTTGATTGCGGTGGGTACCCCACGTGCGAATGGTCAGGCCGAACGCGTTCATCGTACCATAATCCCCATGTTGGCTAAGCTATGTGATTCAATGGGATTCGAAACATGAAAATGTAGAATTCACCGTGAACAATACTGTTTGTCGATCGACTGGAAATAGTCCCAGTAAGTTGTTATTTGGCGTTGATCAACGCGGTAAAATAAATGATAATTTGCGTTTGATCTTAGAAAACGAGGTAGTTAATGATCGAGATTTTCATGTTGTCAGAAAATCTGCGGCTGAATCAATTGTAAAATCACAAAAGGAAAACGAAACCTATTATAATAAGAAGTGCAAGGCCGCAACTCAATACAGCGTCGGTGATTACGTAATGATAACCAACGTTGATACAACTTCAGGAGTCAATAAAAAATTAATACCCCGATTCAGAGGACCATATGTTGTCAAAAAGGTACTCGATTATGATCGTTACGTGATCACAGATGTTGAGGGTCATCAGGTGACACAGCGCCCTTACACTGGTATGGTGGCCCCTGATCGTATGAAACTTTATGTTAGTAATGATTAAAATGGATCGTTGACCGGAACGGTCATGTATCAGTGATGGCCGACTGTGAGAAATAAAATTATAAAAATATATATTTCATTTTCAATTTTTTCCCGCGAGAATGGTGTGGTGTCGCGTCTATCGCACCATCGCCGACATCGTTCGACGATTAGAAAATAACAGTTGTGTTTGAGATCTGTAACCATTCGGGCAAATAAATAATTAATTATGATAATTGGTGTATTAATTACGGCTAACCCTGAATTTATACTACAGTTATCAGGAGTAGGATTCGAATTACGCCACGAATACGGGCTTTATCTTTGTGCTGGTCGACTGCAGCTTTGTGCACGTTGCCATCTTAGCGTCGTTAAGCCACGCGGCGTTACACATTTTGCTGCTTTGTGCGTATAGACAGTTTTTCGTCGCTTCGTGCACGTTCGAACAAGTCTCTCGTCGCTTTGTGCAAGTACGGACATTTTTCTTTTGCTTCGTGCGACAATTTTTATCACGACTTCGTGCGTAGACATTTTGATTGCTTTGTGTGTGAACAGACATTACATTGGGTACATCTCTTTGTGCCGCTATATCGAAAGAGTGCACCGAAAATGGCGGCTGTACATGGTCAAGACTATACTGTAGTGGAATTGAAGGATTTATTACGTAAATTCTCTTTATCGGTCAGTGGCACGAAGGCCGAATTGATAATTAGATTGGAGGGATATGACCCGAACATTTGGACCAAATTAGCTGAGGGTTCCATTTCGTAAGTAAGGGCAAATACGCAAAAAGAAGATGAAGAGAACTTTGAGCCGGGTGGGGGTAGTGAGAAGCATAGTCTACCAATCACAGACGCCGAGTATTTGCGTCGTGAAGCAGATCTACTGAGACGAGAACGTGACCCCCGATAGAACAATACATATATTATACGTATATTAGATGAACATTCAGCTGTTATTTAGCTCTTATATGTATACTATACGTATATATATGTATAATATACGTATAAGATATTTATGTTGTATCGGGGACCTCCTTGAACATGAAAACCGTTTACTGAGACTAGAACAAAGATCACAAGGTAACCAAATTCTTAATCCAGTGAGTATTTCTACATTACCAACGAGTTCAAATATCAAGGCAATTAGTGGACTTGTGAGCGATTTCGACGGGAATGGCGGGATGTACTCTACTTGGCGACAACAGTTAGAATTAGTGCGACAATCATACGGATTAGACGACGCTTCTATGAAAATTCTTCTCGGTCTCAAGTTAAAAGGATCAGCTCTCGAATGGTTCCATTCGAAACCCAGTCACTTAACAATGATTTTCATACAATTATTGGAACAGATGACGACTATGTACGAATATGTTACATTGCGCAAAGACTTTGAAAAACGCACTTGGCGCCCAGGTGAAACATTTAGCGATTATTACCATGCTAAGGTAATATTGGGGAATCTTGTCCCTATACCCATGGAAGAGATAATTGAATACGCTGTCGACGGAATCTCAGACATTAATCTGCGTAGACAAGCGAATATGGCTCGCTTTAAAGACGAAAAAGATCTTCTAACAGCTTTTGAAAATATCTCGTTGGAAACGAAACCAACCCAACAGAAGCCAACCAAAACCACTAGCACACAACCAACAGCAAAAGGCACTTCCGAAACACGACGTAGCACAGTAAAGTGCTATAATTGAAATAAATTCGGGCACTTGTCTGCCGATTGCAAGAAACTGTGGGGATTTAGTCAATCAAACCACAAAAATATTTGTCAAAACGTTTATTAGATATTTATTAAAGTTCAACAAAAGTGCGATTCGTATGCGATGGCTTAAAATATTCTTTTTAATCGCGGATGCAGATTAGGGCATCGTAAGCTGCGAGAATCACTCGATGATCAAAAAACTCTAACGCTAAAGCTGTGGCGCATCTCGTAGCTTCTGTGCTTGGGCGCTCATTGGCCGGGGCAAGTCCAACGGCAAAAACCAACAGGAGCGCAGCAACGCTGAGATTGTGTGGAATACTCCACAATACCACGACGAGAAAAAGGATCCTGCTTCGAGTGTGGCAGCATGGGTCATCGCATACAAGATTGTCCACAAAAGAAGAAATCCAACAAAAATGCGCCGACGAATGTGGTCTACACCTCTCCACCTGATGCTCCCAGTTCAACACTGCCGGATCCGTATTTGGTAACTGTGAAAAGTGTTTCAACTGACGATGAAGGTAACATGTGTGAATTTACTTTTAAGGCTATGGTTGACACGGGTTCACCAATAAGTTTAATAAAAAAGAAATATGTCCCTCCTGATTCGAAATTTAAAAATAAATCTAACGATCATTGTTTTTATGGAATTAACGGAACTAAACTTGAAGTTTTAGGTATTTTTAGTAAAAATCTTTTGATTAATGATTTAAGTGTCAATCTTGATTTACATGTTGTAGCAGATGATACAATAAGTTGCCAGCACTGCTGGGGAGGGATTTTATTTCATCTCCTAATATACAAATTATATTTGATAACAATTTAAAGATTGTTTCTAAAAATCCCGATCCACCGTCAACTGAGATAGTTAATTGTATTAAAGAAATTTTGAATATTGATTATATAAATAAACCTATGAATGTAAAAGATGTTATTGATATTAATCCGAAAATGTCATACGAAGTCAAAAATCAAGTCATAAACATGTATGAAACGATATACGATAAAAATGTAAAATCCGATAGATTAACGAAAGAATGGGAAATGACCATTCGACTTCAACACGAACAACCTATTAGTTCCTGTCCTCGACGATTATCTTTTTCTGATAAACAAAAATTACGAGAAATCTTAGATCATTTAGAAAAAGAGAAAATAATCCGACCAAGTCACTCACCTTACGCTAGCCCAATCGTCCTGGTGAGGAAGAAAAATGGCGAAACCAGGCTATATGTTGACTTTCGCGAACTTAACAAAATTACGTTAAAAGACAATTACCCGACACCGTTAATAGACGATCAATTGGACAGATTAAGAGGGAAAAAGTATTTCAGTAGTCTTGACTTGAAAAATGGATTCTTCCACATTAAAATGGCCGATTCATCTGTCCAATATACGTCATTTGTAACCCCGTTGGGACAATATGAGTACTTACGCATGCCATTTGGTTTGACAAATGCCCCGCGAGAATTTCAGCGATATATTCACAGTATTTTTGAACATATGATTTGTCAGGTTAAAATTTTACTTTACCTTGATGATATTTTAATCGCTACGGAAGATATTGACGAGCATGTTGGAATTTTGCGCGAAGTATTTGAAATTGCCGCGGAGCACAAATTAAAATTCCGACTTGACAAACGTTCATCAAGCGCCGCGGCAGAGGCGCGACGAGCCAAGGGTGACCGTTGTGCCGCCACGCGACGTTATATACTGGAGTATTGCTCCAAACTGTTCACTTCGATGACTTATTTCCTTTTTTTGCTGTAATTTTTTTTAACAAAACCTCACTGATATTTTTTATGATCAGTAATAAACATAAAACATTATTTGTAATATGTTTTATGTTTATTAATGCATTAATTATTTATATTTACAATTTCATTTTATGACATCTCGCAATTTTGCTATGTTACAACCTAGATGTGAAACTGTAACGTGATAATAAAATCTGGGTTTTCTAAATTTGCCGCTAGGGGCGTTAAGGGTGTGTCAAAATTCTGCTGCCACGGAGTTAGTGTCTTTTGTCGTAAACATTCGTAAACATTGTATTAAAATGATTTTATTAAAAATAATGTTCTTTATTCGTGGGAGAATATTAATAAGTGTAAATTTGAATATTAAAAAGAAAATTTGTCGAGTTATTTGAGAACTCGTTTTTCTGTCATTTGAAAAACGAGTTCTTAAAATACTGCTTTAAATGACATCAAGATTGTTATTTTTATTTTACTTAAAAAGTGTAAAAAAAAGTGAGAAAATCGTCCTGTAACATCAAAAGTATCTACCCTAACAACACAAAATGGACGGAAGGTTGATTTTATATTCATTTTAGGTTTAATGAACCTAAAAATGTCCGCCTTATGTTCAATGAACGTATCTGAATGTTCAATGAAGGTTGCTGTGTTGTTGGGGTAATTATGTTTTAATTCTTTTTATTTTGAGAAAACTGTAATGTCGGTAATCTCTGCTTTGACATAAATAAAATAAAAAGAATTAAAACATAATTAAATACTTTTGATGTTTAAGGACGATTTTCTCACTTTTTACACTTTTTAAGTAAAATGAAAATAACAATGTCGATGTAATTAAAGCAGTGTTCTGAAAACTCGTTTTTCAAGTGACAGAAAAATGAGTTTTCAAATAACTCGATAAATTTTCTCTTTAATATTCAAATTTATATTTATTGGTATTCTCCCGTGAATAAAGAATCGTCGATAAACATTATTTTTAATAAAATCATTTTTATTATAGTTTTTACAGCAAAAAACACTAACTCCGTCGCAGCAGAACTTTGACATCCCCTTAAGAGTATGTCCAAGTTCTAGAGTCACGGACTAGTGTCTTTTTACTTCATATTCCTAAAAAACTTAATTATTGAAAAAAGCCAAAGTAAATCGATTTTTACTCTTAGGGAAAATATATTTCAATTAAAACCAATACCTTTTATTGTGAATTTTTCTTCAATTTCTTGTTCAAAATTTTTCTTCACTTCAAAATTTCGTTCAATTAATTGATATCTAATTTTCATTAAAAATTATGTTTATCAACTTCAATACATTCTCCCATATTGCAAAAATCGCATTACTTTGTCTTTTTTTGATAATTAAGTTTTTTAAGAATATAAATTAAAAAGACACTAGTCCGTGACTCCAGAACTTTGACATCTCCTTAAGAGGATTCGTTACTCGGTTCTTCTCTCTCTCGCACTTTTTAGTATCTTTTGTGTTTAAATTGTTAATAAAATAAAATTTAAATTTAAAAATGTATAAAGAATGGTACTACGTTGCCTCTTTTTAAATTTCATTATTTTTTAAATTTCATTTTGTTGATTTAAACACAAAAGATTCTAAAAAGTGCGAGAGAGATAGAAGAACCGAGTACCGAACCCTCTTAATAGGCATCCTCTACTATGATTTTTAATTTTAATTTGTACAATGTTTATAAACATAAAACGTTATTCTAAATAAGTTTTATGTATACTAATGAATTTTTAATGATAATTTAATAAATCATTAATTGATTGCAAATTTTTTAAATCTACATAATGTAACTAATTACATATTACAAAATGATTTTAAAGTTTATTCTTATTGCCTTATTTTTCTGAAAATTATACACAATTTTATTTTGTAGCATTTTAGAGACAGGAACCTAAATGGCATTGCCATCGTGGCAGCACTATCAACTTGCTGTTATTTACAACTGCGTCGCCTATCGTGTAGTATTATTCATAGACATATCCATTATTATAGTTGACAACAACTACGTGTGGTCAACAGCAGTGTGGCATAATTTTTTTTTTTTTGTGTTTGAGTTAACAGCGACTTCCTGCTAAACTAAAGTGTTTTCTTGTTTAAAGAAAGTGAAGTGTGAAGTGATTTCGTGTTTTGTCCTTCAACTTGTAAGTAAGTATGAATAAGATATGAATAAGAAAGATGCCCAACAGCTCATGACAGATTGAAGGTAGAAATGAGGGGATTATAGATACATAGAACGTTGAAATGCCCGCACGGTTACGTAGAAATTAGCTAGATTTTAGGTATATTGCGTACTTTATGTAGAATATAGCTAATTTCTACGTAACCGGGCGGAAATTTCAACGTTCTATGTATCTATAATCTACCTTATTTCTACCTTGAATCTATCTTGTGTTGTTGGGGATATTTTAAGATGTTTCATGTTAAAGCTAAGATAAGGCATGCTATTTACATAACCTCAAAATATATAATAATGTTGATCTCGAAATTTATAAATTTGAGGTTATGTTTTATATCCTTTATAAGCATTGGCAGTTTTAGATAAGATATGGTTTATTATCATGTAAAAAATAGTCGAATAAAAATTATGAAATTGAATTGCGAATCTTAATTCTAGAAAAAGAGCAAAATGAAATACAATCAGATAAAAATTTATTCCATTACATCCCATTCTATTTTATTCTAAATTTAAGGTGATTCGTCACTCGGTTCATCTATCTCTCTCACTCAGTGTCTTTTGTTTTTAAATTGTTAATAAAATGAAATGCAAAAAAGGGCGACGTGGTGCTCTTCATTATTATTGGGAGAATATTCTAAAAAAAAGAACTTCATTTTATGTAACATATTCTGTAAGTTGTGTTTGACAAAGTATCATAACGCATTTCGTCAAACACAACTTATAGAATATTTTACCTAAAATTAAGTTCTTTTTTTTAGAATATTCTCCCAATAATAATGAAGAACACCACGTCGCCCTTTTTTGAATTTCATTTTATTAACAATTTAAAAACAAAAGACACTAAAAGAGTGAGAAAGATAGATGAACCGAGTGACGAATCACCTTAATTTAAAAAATGAAAGTTTCTTTCTTTCTATTCCACAAATGGAATTCATTTTCTGAAATTTCCATTCTTTCCTTCAGTTCAGTTTCTAAAGTTGTATTCCATTTTATTTCTTTTTATTCCATTATTTTTCATAGGGTAATATTATTTGTAGATTTAACTTTAATTAAAAAAACGTTTTCAAAAATAAAGTTTTATTTTACTTATTGGGATGTATTGTTAAAAATGTCGGTTATTTTGCCAGTAAAAATGTGTTTCGTAGATATCGAAACGATTGCTTTTTATTTGGTAATGAAGATTGTTATATTTTTGTCTTTACACGGAAAAAAATTAGTTGTCATCAATGTCTAGTGCATTGGTGACTAATGTTACAAATTCAAACAAAATATCTATGGCGATATTAATGTTATGACGACATTGGTGACCAAGGTTATGAAATTTTCAGATATTTTGAGCGCATTGGTAACCAATGTCATAATATCAATACCACCATAGATACATTGTTTGATTTATGACATTAGTCATCAATGCGCTAACATTGGTGACAACTAATTCTTTTCCTGTGTAGAATTCGACATCTATTACAGTTGTTAGTTAAAAAACATGGTTTCCAGAAAAACGCAGCTCAAGTTTACAATTACTATTTTTTATAATAATTAAAAAACTCAACCGTTTTAAAATTGCTTTAGTGAAGGCGTATTCGGAAAGTAACAATTTTTTCTATTGAAAAAGGATGTACTTATGTGAGCTGAATTGTCTGTCCTTTTTGGATAGAAAAAATTCTTACTTTCCGAATACGCCATGAATTACCGCAATATATTGCAATCGAATGGCTTGTTTTGAGCGGGATATTTGAATTTAATAAAGAAACGATATGCAAGGATAATTGTAATTTGACATAACTTAATTATATATTTAATAATTTGAAAATATCTTATTATCTTTATATTAGAATAATCATTTGTAACATCAAAGTCGCATGCAAAAGTTTTGAACCAAATTATTTAAATTTCATTTGAATTTAGTTAAAAACTATTGCACGCCACTGTACAATGATAATGTAAATGTTTTTTATTCCGATTGTTAATTTTAGTTATCTTCAACTGTTAAATTATATATTTAACATTTTTTCAGAATATATATATATTTACCTGCCATATCTAAAAATGTCAATTGTTTATATATTCAATGTATTTATCATGCCGTATAAATAAAAAATGTCAAAATAATTACACAATATTTTTCTTTTACAGGGACTGCTGCATATTTTATACTTTGCTCCGAAGTCATTTTAATATTCGTTTGAGCATTTATTTTCGCTCCAAGATATATATAAATTCTTGTACGAGCGCTGTTAAAAATTGCTCCAAAATCTTCACGATTTTGTTGTCTGAGAGCATTAAAAATTGCTCCAAAATCTATACGATTTTGTTGACGAAGAGCATTAATTTAATATTGGCATCTGACGATTTTTATCGCCTGCTGATTACATTGTGATAAAACTGTAATAAAAGAACTGTAATATTGTACCTGTGTAAAAATTGATTAAAATAAATATATATTTTATATATTTGACTTATTTATTTTCACAATTTAGCGTGTAGTATTAATTAATTAATTTTTATAATGGAGTTTCCCATTAATGAATTACAAGATGAGGATATAGATATGATTAAAAATAATGAACAATTAGAACAAATGCATATAGCAAGATTTAACACTATTGTCGAACAATGCACAAATTATAAACCTAAAGCATCTCGTCTCTGGATGGATCCTTCTACCATTATTCCAGAACGTACAGATTTAGACTATATTCAAATTATATATTACAGTACTCATTTCGTTTGTTTGTATTATGATACCAAAAACATCTTCATTTATGATTCGTTAAATTATGGTAAACTTACCAAAGAAGTAGAAATTAGTATCAAACATTTATTTCCTAATTATGACTTACGAACAGTTCAATTTCCAAAAGTTCAGCATCAACCTAATTTCGTCGACTGTGGTATTTTTGCAATAGCTTTCGCTGTTTCATTATTGTTTGGTATTAAGCCAGATAAAGTCCACTATGATCATAAGCTTATGCGTAAACACTTATTAGAAATATTCCTAACATCAAAAATTGAACATTTCCCTCAAGATTCGAGGTTTAAAGTATGCAAAATTGTACCTTTAAATGTAGCTTTGAAGCGGCGGTATAACAATATAGCGGAGCGTACCAGACATTTTTTTGAAAACAAAAATAAGCTCACAGCATTTCGAAATGATAATAATATAATTGAAACAAATTTGCTTGCAAATCATTCTTCTATATCGCACAATTATGATAGGGAATTTCCAAATTTGTTGCCACGAACCAAGAGTATTTCAACTGTACAAAATGAAAAATTAAATTATAAAACCAAAACCGTTTCTAACGATATTGTGAATAAAGATGCGGACAAAGATAAATCATTTATGTCTAAAACAGTAACTTTTAAAAATACATCTTCAAATGCTAAAATTAATTTAAAAGAAAACACTTCAAAGCAAAATATTGACCTTAAATTGGAACAGAAAAAGCTTAATATAATGGATCAAAAAGATTATTCATTTAACGAATCAAAACAATCCAAGGCAAGCAGTCCAATTTACAAAACAACTCAAGTAATAGGCAAAACTATGAGTAATTTTAATTTGAAAGATACGAATGATAAGAGCAGTACGAATAAGTCTAATTTACAAGTAAATAAACTTTCTGAATTTGTCAAGAACGAAAATAAGACCACAACAATTGAAAACATTCTCAATAAAGAAACAGAAGATTTTGAACATGATAATAATTTTCAGGAAAGAATGAAACCTGTGAAACGAATAAAAACGCATAATTCTTGTTCAGCAACTGAACCTAAAAGGTTCAAGAATATAGGAAACACGCATACAATGAACAAATCTGAATCAAATATAATAATCAATTTAGAAAGTGATAATGAGAAGATTCATACACATACGAGTATCAATAATTCTGAGAAACTACAACACAATAATAAACTTATGCACACAAAAATTCAATTATTATCACAAAAATATTTGAATATAATAACCGATGGAGAAATGTTAAAAGATATTCATATTGATAAATTTAACCGTATTTTAAGTAATTGTTCAGATTATAAACCACGTGGTTCTTTCAGAGTTCAGAGACCCTCGACTATTGAACCTTTACAAAGTAATCAGAAACACATTGAAATTTTACATAGCTGTTCTGATATGAAAGAAAATAGTAACGGGCATTGGGTTTGCTTTTATTACGACGGAAATGATTTATTTATATATGATTCCTTGAATTATAAAAGTTTACACCCACACCATAAAATATTTTTAAAACACTTGCTTCCATTTGTAAATTTTGAAAATGAAAATATTGTTAAATTTCCAAAAGTTCAAAATCAGCAGAATAACAAAGATTGTGGTATATATGCAGTAGCCTTTGCAGTGTCGTTATTTTTTAATAATGCTCCAGATAATATTAATTATAATACATCATTATTACGATCACATTTGCATAAGATATTTCTTAATAATCATTTAGAACATTTTCCATTTTTTGAAAGGCAACATATCACTGAAACAAGTACATCGAATGAAATGAAAAGATCAGTCATTAAACGTAAACCGGAAGATATAAACACGGTTTCAGGATTACAAGAAGTTAAAAAATGTAAGACTATTAATACGGTAGAGGAAAATAATCAATGTATAACTAGTAATTGTTTGAAAAGTCCTTGCGAAATAGATATAGTCAAAATCATGAAATCGTCAAAACATCGTGATGATATTTTAGAATGTAAAAAGAACAAATACCACAAAACGAAAGAATCGATAAAAGAGATAGAAACAGATAATACAAATAAAACAACTGATACAGATTCCATTAAATTAAAAAAATCTAATGAAGAATACATTCAAAATATATCCAATGCCCTTGAAGAAATGTCCGCAGAAGAAAATAGATTACAAGCTGAATTTATAACAAAATGGTGTCTTCATAATAGACAAAGTTATGTAAATAAGCTGAAGAACATTTTTAAATTAATGAAAAAACGATTCGAAGTTTCATTATCACGTTTTAATGAAGTTTCTGATGATTTGAACAGCGACGAAGCCATTAATGCTATTTGTGGTATATCATTACATTTGCCATCGTCAGAATCGTTTTTTTATGAATCAACCTATGATATATTAAAATTTACAAATGAATCAATTATAATAAATAGCGAAGGCAAAAGTACAAATGTTTTACCATTAATACCGTCTAAATCGAAAACATTAAAATGGCATTGCTCTTCTATTTGTAAAGTAAACGATGAACAAATATTGGATGATTTAAAGAAAATGTACACAGAACTCGTTAATTGTACATTGTATAAAGCTTATAAGTATTTCAGAAACTTTGCTTCATGTACTAAGAACACTATTTCTCAAAAACTTGGACATTCAATAACATGTTATACAAATTATAATTCGTGTTCATCAACAATGTTATGTATTGAAATTCTGTCGCCACATTTTCCTGAAATTAGAAATATAAAACGTTTGATTTACAAATTTTTACAAATTCAACGTCATTTACGTGAAATAGATTTAGCACTTAATAATGTTGATATTTCAAAACTGAAACAAATAAGTTCAAATTGTAAAGATCAATTATATTCTTCATTAAATAATACTAATTGTAAAATATTAACAGATGAAGATGTTATCGTTTCTACGTATAATCGTTCATTCAAAGCTTTGAAAAAAAGGACTATGGACACTCCTAATATTCCGTGCATTTCTTGTGAAAAACTTTGCTTCAAAAGAAATGTAACTTGTATAACAATTATGGAAAAAGATAAATTAGACGAAGAACAGATTTGGTATAAATTGATGGAATATTATAGTTCTTCAATTGGATTGTCTTTGTATATATGCAATTATTGTTATGCTAAATTAAATAAAAACGAAATACCACCTACATGTATTTTAAATAATTTGGATGTTCCACCAATGCCAACGATCCTACAAGAATTAAACGAATATGAAAAGATTTTAATACAACGAGCCAAAGCTTTTCAGACTGTTCAAAGAATGGGAACTGTTTCTAAAAAAAATATACCCCATAAACATATGGTACACAAAGTAAAAGGTAGAACATTTCATTTACCTTTACCTTTGGAGGAAACGCTCAAAAAGGTATGTCCGCCAAATAAACCAATTAATTTAGATCATGAACTCTATATATTAGTTCGTGGTATTCCGAATAAATCTAAAATAGTGTGGGAAAATATTGTAGACTTAAAAAAAGTATACGATTCATTAAAATGGTTAAAACAGAATAATCCTTTATATTCTGAAATAAATTTACCAGAAAATTATAAGGATTTATTAGTTGATGATATGGCTGATGTTGAATTTCAAGAAGAAATACTCGATAATAAACAAAATCCATTAAATATGTTACAAAATGAAATTGAAGTTGAAGCTGTTTCACCAGAATTGAATGAAAATTTAAAGATTTCTATACCAGAATTAAATGACAATGCAAATATAAAAATAATTAAAAACCTTGATGAAAAACGAAATACAATTCTAACACAAATGTCAGAATCAGATAATTATTATGAACAATTTACTATTTATCCAATGTATGAAAAGAAAATTAATAAGCTTGACACCACTTTATACCAAATAGTAAAAATTCACGATAATCCTTTAGATAATCGCACTAAAGATTTAGATCTTCAATGTTTTCCTGATTTATATCCATATGGTAAGAATGGTCAGAACGAAAATAGAGAGAAACGTTTGACTGCTTTTGAATTTATCAAGGCTAAATTAATGTCTAAACATTATCAATTTAGAACCAATATTCAGTATTTATTTTATTTACTAAATGATCATAATAGGCGACAATTGAATGCGGGAATATATTCTAAATTAAATATTACAAATCCACGTGAAAAATATACCGCATTAACATATTTAGAAAAACTATCGAAGTTAGAACTTGAATCAAATTTAAATACTATCTTCGCAAGGCTACGCAATACAGAACAATTTTGGAGAAGACCTAAAAATGACTTGATGTGTATGCAACGATATTACGGTCCACCTACTTGGTTTTTTACTCTTAGTCCAAGTGAATATGAATGGACAGAATTATTGGTATACTTACGTGAAGTGAATGGTCCATCAGCTAAAAAAATGTCTATAAATGAACTTATTGCTTCTGACCCTGTTTCAACTTCAAGGTTTGTTGAAAATGTTTTTCAAGGAATGCTTGATTTTATTTGCTCTCCAGACAATCCTATAGGACAAGTAGAACACTATTTCTATAGAAGAGAATATCAAACTAGAGGTACACAACACTTTCATTTACTAATATGGATTAAGGATGCTCCAGTAATTGGGAAATCTACAGATGAAGAAATAATTAATTTTATTAATAAGTATGTAACTTGTAAAATACCACAGAAAAATACTTCACCTAATCTTTTTCATAATGTTGATAAATTTCAACGTCATCATCATAACGATTATTGTATGCGTACAAAGAAAACAAAGAAAGGTGCTCGAAAAATATGCAGATTCGGCTTTCCAAGACCTGTTACGCATACAATGAAATTAAGAGATGTTGCCTTTTCAATTGCGGAAAGAAAAAAGTTAAAATCAAAATCTCGTTTATATGATATTCCAAGATCCGAAGAAGAAGCTAATATTAATGATTATAACCCAGTCGTTCTAACAGCTTGGAAAGGTAATATGGACATACAATTTATAGGTGAAAAATCACATTTCCTTGTCAATTATATTAATAAATATATTGTAAAACATGAAAAAAGTAACGATGTCAATACTTTTGATGTTATTAATTCCACAAAATCCTTATGCAGTGTTTTGTGGAATTTTGGAATGCGGATGTTAAATAATAGAGAATGTGGTGCATTGGAGGCTGCTGATACGCTTCTTGGAATACCATTATATGGTACTGATAATAACACTACAATTCGATGGTTAGATGTTAGGATAATTCGAAACAGAAAATTAAAATCTCTTAAAGAAATTGAAGAATTGGATAAAGATTCTACAGACATATTTTGTCCATCATTAATTGATACATATTATCCAAAAAGACCTGATACTTTGAATGATGTTAATTTATATGATTTTGCTAAGTGGTATGATATCACCTCTACAAAACCATGTAGAAATTCAGCAGAATTTTATTCATTAGGTAATAAATACTTAAAGAGACGTAAACGTGGATACTTAATTAATCATTATCAACCCCCCATTCATACTCAACCGGAAGAATATTACTTTGCTCTGTTACTTTTATTTAAACCTTGGAGAGATAATGAAGAACTCAAGAGTGGTTTTAGTACTTATACTGATGCATTTATGTCAATAAAATCACAACTTAAAACTGCAGTTGAATATGATGATTTAATTCAGAATATCCAACAAAATTTAGAGAATATGAAGCAAGATGTTGAAAAACATATTGAAGAACAAGAGATGGACGAAGAAAAACTATCCCATCCAGAAGATTGTGTTCCTATCGAAGCTGCTAATGCAATGCAAGAATTTATAGATGTCGGTAATGTGATTAATAATGAAATGGTTGAAGATATGATTCCCAAATTAAATTCAGATCAGAAACGAGTTTTTGATAATATCACTAGTATATTAACGTCTCCAAATAACGTTTTACGTCTTTACGTAAGTGGTGAAGGTGGAACCGGAAAAAGTTTTTTGATTAAAACAATTAGATGTTGGATAAAACAAATTTTACAAAAAGATACTGCTGTTACGGCACCTACTGGAATAGCTGCTTTTAATATTGATGGCTTAACAATACATAGATTGTTTCAATTGCCAGTAGAACATGGTCACACTGCTAAATATTCAGCGTTATCGGATACTGTTTTAAAAATGTTAAGAGAACAATTACAAAATGTATCTTTGATAATCATTGATGAAGTATCTATGATATCAAATGTTACGTTAATGTATATACATTTAAGATTAGCGGAAGTATTTAATACTGAAGATGATACTAACGGCTGGTTTGGAAAGAAACACATTCTACTATTTGGTGATTTATTGCAACTTCCTCCAGTGCATGAAGACCCTCCTTTTATAATTCTTACGAAATTAAAAGTAGAAAAATATATCGGCTCATTGGGTACTTTTAATATTTGGTCATTATTTTCATATGATGAATTAAATATTAATATGCGACAACAGGGTGACCATATATATCGCGATATACTATCCAAAATTCGTATAGGAATCATTACTGAATCAGATGTTAAAAAGTTACTGTCACGAAAAGTTCCATTGAACGGCTTAAATTACGAAGACAGATTGAAAACTCTTTGTGATTATATTGCTACTTTACCTATTGACGCAGTCTGTTTGTTTCCTACATGTGCTCAATGTGACATTCTTAATTCTGCTATGTTATTACGTCTATCTTCTGACGAAATTCATTTAGTTGCTAATGATATAGCAGACTGTTCGAAATATTTAAAGAAAAAAGCATTACAGTTATTACAAAAACATGAAGAAGATACTTCTCGAACTGCTGGACTAGCTGCAGTTATTATAGTTAAAGTAGGAGCAAAAATTATGATACGGAGAAATATTGACATAACTTTAGGTCTTGTTAATGGTACACTTGCCACTATTACAGGTGTTAAACGAAATATAGATAATTATGATTATATTGAAGAGATAGAAATTTCATTGTCTAATGGAAATAAACATTGGTTAAAGCGTTGTCAAGTGAAATTTGAAATTATGAATAAAGCGTATATTATTCGTGAACAGTTTCCTATTAGTCTCAGTTATGGTATGACAATTCATAAAAGTCAAGGGTTGAGCTTAAAAAATGCAGTTATTGATGTTGGAAATTCTGTTTTCAGTTGCGGTCAGACATACGTAGCTATGTCTAGAGTTACTAGTCTTGCAGGTTTACATCTTATAAACCTCGATCCTTGTTCCGTAAAAGCAAATGATTTAGCTATAATAGAATATAATCGTCTACGACATAAATATAGACCCGACATAAAGTGTATTGAAAAAACAGAAAAGAATCAAGTTTTAAAAATAAAAGACGATCAATGGATGTTACCAAAAAAATATTTAGATTGCCAATTGTCTTCAAATAATAACAGATTGAAAGCTTCTTCTTGGGAGCTATGCGGTATTTTTAATACTGACGGTGTATCGTGTTACGCAAATGCAGCTTTGCAATGTATTTTTCATTGTAAATTATTACGAGACAAAATATTTACTTTAGATAATGGTCATATTATAAAAGATATAATTACGCAATATAATAAAGGTAGTGGTAATATTAACATTTATAAAGTACGGCAGTTTGTAAACTACAGTTATACTCTGACTCAACAACAAGATGCTGGAGAATTTCTATTACATTTCATAAATAAGATTAATATTTTACAAAACCTCCTGCAGGTCGAGTTTCGTACAACACGTCAATGTCGTACATGCAAATATGTTTCTAATAGTAAAGACGTACAAAACATTTTACAACTTTCAGTGCCAACCAATAGAAATAATACATATAATCTTGAAAATATAATAAACTTTAATTTCTCTAATTGGAATACAACAGAAATTTCTTGTCCGGATTGTTCAAAGAAATTTTTAGAAGAAAAAATTAATATTATGACAACCGGTAAGGTTATTATTCTTAATTTAAAATTGTTCAAATTTGAAGATAATATTTGCAAGAAAATTAATGATCTTAAAATAAAATCTGTGCCAAACTCAAAATTAAAAATTAATGAAAGTAATTATAAAGTTATTAGTTCTATTTATCATCATGGAAATAATATACAACATGGACATTATACTGCCATTGTCAGAAATGAAAAATCTGGATGGGTTCATATCAATGACATGGATATTCAAAAATCAACATGGCCTAGAAATTCTAAAAATTCGTACATATTTATATTAGAAAAATGTTAAACAAGAAATGTGATAATTTTATGAAAAAGAAGAATCGAAGTCAAATAAAAAGTTCTTTATTTTGCTAAAGATATTAA
>JABFQA010000547.1:0-18831 GCA_022817065.1 Probaryconus sp. ZL-2020 | reverse complement strand
TTTTGTGTAGTTGAAGGTTTTGAAATTTTTCATTCAAGGCAAATAATTAAAACTCGACTATTTCCTTTTGTCTAACTTCTTGTACTGTCTTGAAATAAGTTTTTTAATTAAGCCCGTCCTTTTTTCAAAGTTTTCATAAATTAATTACGATTCCACTGGAAGCTTTCATAAATATCAGTATTCATGCTTATAGAATCATTTTAACCCAAAAGTTTAAAGAAGGAACTTAATTAACATTTATTTATCTTTCGTTGTACCTCAAAGGATATGAAAGAAACATAGCTTGTTATTTACGTAAACGTATACTTATTTACTATCTTTTATTTTATCTTATGGTTATGATCGTTAATTTCTAATGAATTTTCATGAAGGAAAAATAATCGTAGCTAAAGAATCTTTAGAAATGAACTTCGCCAAAAATTCTACGTTAAAGTCAATTGCAAATGTACATTTTCAATTTCACTCGCAAATCTCTTTTTCAGGGAATTACATTCAGCACACAAATTCCAAAGTTGGTCGAATGGATTTCGCTTAAATGTATAAACCATTAATGTCAAACGATATCAGCAAGTGTCAATATCAGTGCTGTTCAATTGCAGCACTTGGAAATTCACTTGTCTAATTAAGCATACGTGTACTACAGCTAATAATTGCGTAATGCGTTGAAATTCGGAGTCGCTGTAGTGACATTCAAACGGAACTTTCCCCGGAAAGTCTTTGAACTACAAAAGCCGGCCACAAAGCATTTGAACTACATAATTTGTAATTAGGAGCTCGTAGGAACAAAGGGACACAATTACTTCCAGTTTCGTAAACTTCGGGAACAATAAGATATCTATGTCGGCTATGCCGTTTACATCGTCAAAGCTTACGAGAGGCTTGCTGTTAAATTGGATGTTGATGAAAACCTTCAATGATCCACACAACAAAATTAATTATGCCCGAGTAAGATTACGACTAACTACAGGGTATTCCCAATTGCTAATGATCGTTTGCATTCAACGTGATTCTCAATTTACAACTGATCTCAATCCGAAATAAATTCATTTTTCCTTTCAAATTGATTTTCATTTTCATTCTCATTCCAAATATATTCCATCGTTAAAATGTAATGACAAACTTTATTGAAAAACAATTTTGGAATGACATTTAAATTGAAACAAATTCATTAACGTTACCCAATAATTACGAGTTTAATTAAAATTTTCGATACAAATGTTAATCCACGAAAAGTCAAAAGCTAATTGAACGGTCGAAAGTTTCTCAATGGTCTCCTGGCATTTCTGAAAGTAGAGGACGTGTCTGTCAGCCATTTTAGCCAGGCCCGACTTTTCGGTGATATCGAACGAGTTTCTCTCCTCTCTTTCTCTTCTCTCGCTTCCATTTCTGTCTCCTTCCCCCACGCCCCTTTGGCCACGTTCCTCGCTTCCTCGTGGTCCCGAAGAACTCTACTTGGATGATAGTATCCTGCAGCCGGCGTTGTCCAACACGTTGCCAAAATTTAGGGATGATTGATGGCTATTAGCCTGGGCCAACTTATGCAACTTCAATGCTAGTAAACTCAATGCAAGAGGGGCATGTCTTTTGTTAATTATTAGTTTCAATTGTGCACAATTCGTCAGGGACGTGTTCGCCTTTTTCGTGGCCCAGGCCTTTTCATCGCCATGTGAAACTATCCCAGGATTAAGAAAAAAAATATTACTCCCAATGAAAATTTATTGCAAATAGATATTATTAGTTATCTTGTAAAAATTATTAATTGAACTTTACAAAAAAATTGAAAGATAAATGAAAATGCTCGACTCGTAACGTAGAAAAACTCCCTCACTCACTGGAGCATGAAACATCATTGTAAAATAAGCCTGGTGAAATATTAACTTCCTCGTAATTGTATTAAAATCACAATTACATAAATTAGTCACAGTTTTGTTATTCGCTATTTATTATTCTAAAAAATTAAAAACAATTGCGTGTAACAAAAAATGCTACAAATAAATGATAAATTCTTATCGTCCAGAAAAAGAGCATGATGTATTAAATATTTATGAGATACGAAGAAATTTACACGGCGCATTAAACCGTATTATTTAATTTATTAATAAGCTTTGTACGTTTACATTTATAAAGAGTAAGAAAATTATGCAAATGTATTATTGTATTGTCGTTGTTTAATAAGCTTTTATTTTCTAGAATGGAATATTAAATTGTTATAACAATGAAAATTTTAATTTAAAATTTATTCTGTGTTGTTGTTATAATTGTAATTATTTAATATTTCGATTAAACTCTGAGAAATTTCACAAGGTTTATAATAAGTATTATAACAATTTGTCAACTTTGTTGTAATTAAATTTGTTTATAAAGAATTATAGGATAATTTATAAATTAATTATCACAATGAAATAATATTTAAATAGAAAAACATTTTCATTCATAACGTTACATTTTCTCTAAATTCTTTATACGATTTGCAAAGATAGAATATGTTGTAAATTTACAATAAACCATGTACGTCGTTTTTGCAGTTTTCCACTTTCAACATATACTCATGTAATTTGTTACAACAAATTCTACCAGGAACTCAGGAAATTTTGCACTCAGCTTACGCTACACTAACTTTTATGCACATAAATGTAAAACGTATTTGGAAAACTACTTTCATGTAGTTTATATCGATCGAAGAGTTTTCCTCCTAACGATTTGAAATTCTACAAATTAATTGCACCCAATATCAATCATTAATCATTAATCTAATCAACGAATCATCAAAATAAAAAAAATAAAAACTACAAAAGCTGCAAAAAAAACTGTAATATCACATTTCTAATAAAACAATACACATTGTTACCGTAACAATAACCTTTCCTAATAGTCCTAAACAATGCGGATTCCAATCTCTAACAATCAACATTGTTAAGTGAGCAATCTTTTATCTGTGTGCAAATTTATCATGTTGAAAAACTACTGGCAATTAAATACGTATTAATCATCTCCTCTTCTTCCTCTCTTTTCATCCACATGAAAAATGACTTTATCCTGAGGAAAGAATATTGGAGAATAAAACGAAACGTGTTAATGATCGTCATTCAGGAAACTGCATATCATTGGCTTATCTTTTTTTTTTCGGTGCATTTCACTTGCACAATCTACAATGTGTCCGAAAAATTTTACATCCATCATTACAACACGGTAATTAATATTAAGTTCATCGAATGGTTCCACATTAGGGAACATTAGCATTGTCAACCTTAGTATCAGTTGGAGAATGACTTTATCGACGTTTTTCATGACACAGCTCGGTGCAACATAGTAGCCGTTCGCCAGGTGGTTAATGGTTTTTACTGTACATTTTCCTTTTTCAAAACGCTGGTTACATCGCACTAAAAATAAGCCTATTAACGAGCCGAAAAGCCTGAATCAGTGGTCGCTGTTGGGTAGGACGTTGGTTCCCAATCACAGGTCCTCAAATACCTGGGAATAGTACAATTGGTATCTCTTTCCTGGCAACCAAAATGAAACATGTAATATGTAACGGGAAAGCTCGATGTAGTTTTCAATTGTACGAACTGTACCGATGCAGCCTCTTCACGGCCCTGTTCGCCGTTGACGTAACAACAAGTGCGGCTCTTTATTAACGATAATTAACATTTTTCAAAATTGCAAAATACGCAAAATCGACGTTTAATGGGTCATAATAAATGGTCTCCGGGGTCCATTGGACCCATCCCAACACTGGAAAAAGGCGCGATGACATTGCAATTTACCAACGACCAGGCATTAATCTTTTTTGTTGTTTGTTAATTTAAAATTTACAATATACACATTTTGTTTAAAACTGCAACGGCGCAGCGTGTAATTTTGCAATTTACGACCACAACTTTCAGTCGGACCATTCATCCGAGGGAACAGTAAAAATCCGTGCTAAATGCGATTGTTACCTTTTAACGACTGTAAATTTATATTGTTACATTGTAAATGCAATTTTTTTCCAATGCCCACTCGGTTATCCAAGTCATGATATTTCCGTTGTAAATTGAAATAACTCGTTACCGAATGATTTTGCGAATTTATATTCTTTTCCATTGTAATCGTCAATTCCTTCACCGGCTACATTAATTTTTGCACATTTTTAGGACCAGCAATTTCGCGTATATTTCCATTTGTTTATAAAAATTTACAGCCAGGTGACAAGGATACACCTGGCGCTTAGATATAGATGACAAAATCTTTTTGCAAAAATTGTTTATCGATATTAATGTCAATGTTAATGACAATGATAAACGATGGCGACACGTAATTGATGGTTTTTATTCAGACACCGGTATGAATTAATAATAGCAGCCTATTGTTTGTTTCTTTTGTGTTGTTTTCGTGGGAGGAGTGGGACGCGATTGCTGCTGACCAGTGAACGGGGGCTTTCGGCCAAGACGAGGATCTCACGTTGAATTTCATGGACTTGGATGGTTCCAGGCGATGATCCAAATTTCGCCTTATTTAAAGATAACTTAATCCGTGCCTGTTTGTATTAATACAGGTCTAGGGAGCTGTTGCCAATTCGTGCACCATCACCAAATGTGTCGCAAACGGCCGGCCAATGGCGTACGCTTTTCACAGGAGAATAAAACGACCGAGGAGTTCATCGTTTGAATGTCTACTCTCGTTCGATAACGCCAGAGATGTAGGTGTTGCGTATAGCGCCTGGGCCAAGTTCACGCGAAAAGTTTATTCGTGTGTTCCATCTACACTGTTTATCTGTGTAAGTTGATAAGCAATCGTCACTGTTATGTCAGCAGTTTACATTATTAAATGTTAGTATTTGCGCTAATATATTTTTGGTAAAAATGTAGAATGTCTATATGACAATACATTCTTTTTTTCACGTTAATAAAAAATATCTTTCGACATTTGTAACTATTCGATTCAATGGTTTTTGTAAAATTAGAAATGTTGATTCGACAATTTAAATTATATAAATTGTGTTAAGTTTAATAATTTTAATAAATCGATGTATTTTCTACTTCATTAGTATTTCCCTATGAAACGAAAGATATTACAATTAATATTTCAATATTAAAATAGTTTAATTCGCAAATGTAAACTAGACTTTATCAAAGCAGTAAATAATAAATCGTTTAATTTACTAATTGGTTTATGTATAAATGAAAATGATGTTATTCGTTTGTTTTTGTTTCCTTGTGTCCGATAAGAATATTAACATTGGTTTTTTTACGCTTGAAATGCACCGGCACTGAAGAACATAGCAACGTCGACCAACGTATCTCGCATGTGCTCCTTGTAAAAAGATTTACCAGTCTCCGGTTATGTTTGATGCACCATCGTTTCTGAGATTATGGTAGGTTAGTTGCATCTAAAACGTCACGAAAGCACATTCAGACACGTCAAAAGGTTGATGACGAAACAGAGACGAGCCTCCTCGTGTGCATATATACATATATATGTATAGATACATGTGTATTCTGCGTAGAGCTACACACTATGAATTCGCGAACAATTTTCTCTATAAAAATTCTCAGTTCAAAAGAAATAATCTATTTTTTATTACAACGGAAAAATTGTAGTAAAATAATTTATGGCGATTATTTAATATTTAATAAGGTTTTATTGTCAATGATAATAATATTGCAGGAAGAGATTGTTTGAAAAATTAATGTTTGCAATTTTGGGCAATTCAGTATAAAGAAGTTAAAGTTACTTTAAAATTGTTTCCCAAAAGGGTTTCCATTTATTTTAAAAGCTGTTGAAGTAGTTTTTTAAAAGGGTAGAAGAATTTTAACCCATGGAAAAGACATTTCAACATTTTTGTGGAATTGAAAAATTCTATTTATTCATTATTTTATTGCAAGAAGTTAATCATCGAAATTTTGTATGGCAAATCATTTATTAAATAATGTATAAATGAAATCTTCTTGAAGTTATGAAATACATTTTTCAAGAAATTGAAAACTTTATTGAACTATTGATGAACGACAATATTTGTTAAAAATTACTTGAGAACGTAAAATAAAGTAAATAAATAAAACGCAGTTGAAGTTTTGTTCAAGTTATTTTTATTAATATTATTTCATATTTTACACGATGGATTGCGTAATTTGTATGATAAATAAATAAATAATGAATGTAATAAAGTAAAGAAATGATCAAATGATTTTTTTTTTTTTGAGATCAGTCATTCATTTTTCGAAAAAGTACCTAGAACTAAATTTTCAGAAATACGATTTCAAAGTAATAAGAAAATTGCGAATATTTTGTTTAGCTGTGACATTTCAAAAGTTAAGAGAAATGAAATACTTTATTGTGCTTTTAGACATTTAAACACATGTACACATTAATCTTCAGAACACGGATTTCTCTTAATATTTAAATAATAAAACTCTTAAACGATAACACTTTTCCATATAAATGTTTTGGAAGATTACAATTTGTTAATGCGGATTCTCAGTCAATCTTCTTTTAGAGAAAGTATTTTACAAACTTTCTAAAACATAAACGTTTTTACAATATTCAACTTATCATTAACAACAATTATCAAAGACACTGTGGTTTTTTTATTTCTCTTTCTGTTCTATCGTATTGAAAGTCAATAATTGTCGAAGCCGAACATTTTTATCGCAACAGTTTAATAACATCTTAATCAACAAGTAGAAAAGTTTAGTGATATAATAAATGGATTCTCGTCTTGATATTTCAGGAAGTTTTTCTTAAGAAGAAATTTTTATATTAAACAAACAATAGTAAGACCCAGGCCAACTTAACCTTGATCACCGAGATAAAAATGTTTTCATAAAAAATTTTCGATTTATCCTCGCCATTATTAATTTAATTTAAAAGATATTTTTGGCAGTGCTTTCAAGACACAATTTAAAATCCAATTAATCACTCGACATATTTCTCATTTGACAATTTTCAGTGGCAAACCCTCTTGCTAAATCTGCCCTTCCCCATCAGATCCAACGTCACATCAAACATCACCCTCAAACCACTTTTTCTCCACCTCTCTACTTAGGTACCCTCATTTTGTACATCGCTATCTCAGTGTCAGGGTTAAGACGGTGGGGTGCTACTGTCAGAGCACAATTTCGTGGGCGACGCCTGACTGTACGCGATATCGGAGACGCTCTTTTTCTCGAGCAGCTGCTGATGGCGCAATTTCGTGGCGTCTGTCAGCGGGACCGCTATCCCGGATTCCGTGTCGTCTTCTGCCAGGTTCCCCCCGCACTCCCTCATCGGACACTCAGGACAGAGTTCCGGTGAGGGATGTGGGGCCGGTGGGGGATGAAGATAAAATGGCGGTGGCACCCTCTCGTATTTATATTCCGAGTGCTGGACGAGGTGGTGCCTGGGCGAGCCACGGGGGGACTGAGGGCGAGGGGGCGGTTTCTCCGGGAGGAAGATCTGCACCGATGGATCTTCGTTCCTACCCTTTCGAAGCCTACGTCCCTGCCTGACGATCGCCTTCAACTGCTCCGACTCCACATTAATCAATGGCTTCACTTTACGCCTGGATGGTGTCACTTCCTGCCCCACCTCCGTCACCCTTCTCTTCGACCTTCTCGCCCACTTAGGTCTTTGTTCTTCTTCTTCGGCTAACTTCCGCTCCAGACGCTTACGTTCCATTTCCTCCCTCTTCTGTTTGTACCACGCCATGTATCTGGACCTAGCTTCTTTCACTGGTGTATCAGTGACTTTCGTACGACCTGGCGATTTGTCCCCTTCGTGTCTTTTTCTAGCTTCCACCTTCAGACCCCTGGAAGGCGGTGTCTTGTCCGCCCTTTTTGTGGTTACAGTTAGTCTTAGGTCATCCCCTTTGGCTCCCTTCTTTGTCTCCAGTGGTTCCCTGGCGCTCTTCACCAGTTTCTCTTTCTGTTGAATTCTTTTTCTTCTCGGTGTTTTTTTGTCTGTCAAGGTCACACCGACTTTCCCATCAGCGGTCGGTTTCACAATGACAGCTATTATTGCGTCCTTTGTAACTTGCGTATGGTCTTTGGTGCTTTTTGTAATCTCATCGACTTTTGTTTTTATTGCTTCCTGCTTAATTAGCTTGCTGTTTAAACTCAATTTTTCGTTCGTTTGTTCTTTGGTTTCTGTTTGATGGCTATCAGTTATTTTTGTCATTGATGTTATCGATTGGCTTCTTTCTTTGAACGAGAGGGTGTTCAGCGTGGTTCTGCAAGACATGTCACTCTCGTCAGAGTATTCGGAATCCGATTCCATTTCCAGGTGGTCTACCGTCGTCGAATTCAGTGAGTCCTGCGACATTTTATTTGGAATTTGCGTGGCTTGCAGTTTGGATATTTCATTTTCCACCTTTGTCACTTTAATGCTCTCTTTTTTTTCTTCCGTTATTTCGATTGTAGTTTCGTTTATGTTTATTTCAAACACCCTCATTGGCGATACAATTTTTGAAGTTTTTTTTTCTTCGGTCACCGTGCTGACTAATGCGGTTTCTGTTTTACATTCATCGACGGTTAACTCACTTTTTTTAAATCGAACTTCATCGTCGCGTGATTTTTTTTCATCTTCGTCTACTTGGATTTTTACTTTTTTGGGACTACTTTTTTTTTTATTGTCTACTTCTAATAAAGGTTGAGTCTTTTCTTTTTTTGGACTATCCTTTTTTGGAGTACTTACTTTTGTCATAGATTGTGTTTTTTCTTTTTTTGGACTATCCTTTTTTGGAGTACTTACTTTTGTCATAGATTGTGTTTTTTCTTTTTTTGAACTATCCTTTTTTGGAGAACTTATTTCTGTTAAAGACTGCAGTTTTTCTTTTTTTGGACTATCCTTTTTTGAAGAAACTACTTCTGATAAAGATTGAGTTTTTTCTGATTTTGGACTACTCGTTTTTGGACCACTTGCTGCTGAAGAAGTTTGAGGTTTTTCTGCTTTCAAACTATCCATTTTTGGGAAACCTACTTCTGACAAGGATTTCGTTTTTTCTTTTATCGGACTAATCTTTTTTGGAACTTGTATATTTGTCAGAGATTGGGCTTTTGCTTTTTTAGAACTACCTGTTTTTGGAAAACTTGCTTCTGACAAAGTTTCTGTGAAATCATCTGTGAATTGTCTTTGTAACGTTGGAGAAGATTTTGTTATTATTTCACCAGAGTCTTCTAACGAGACTTCAATTATATGTTCCTGTTTTTGGAAGACTGGCTTTCCAGCAGATTTAATACGTTCTTCTTTTGTAACATCTGTCTTCAAAGTTTCTTCCTTTTTCAATTCTGGAGAACCTTCTTGTAACTTTTTCGAATCTGCACTATCTTTTAATCTATCATACTTAATTGGCTCATACGATTCTTCTTTACTGTCATTTTCACTGCTATCTGGTTTTAAACGTTCATCCATTTCAGGATCAACAGGCACTTTAATAATGGTAGCCTTTTTATCGTCTTCCACACAAATTATATTTTCACTTTTTCCTCCATTAACATTTACATCCTCGTCAATTTTTTTATCATCCTTATCAGTTTGTATAGTAGTTGTCTTTACCATTTCAGTCTCATCGACTCTTTCATCTCGAACTGGACTTTTTCTTTTGGTCTTATATTCCTGACTTTCGATCACGCTGTGTTTATTATTTTCCTCTTTAGATAAATTTGAGCTTAACTCATCTGTTGTATCTTTCATTTTTCCTGCTTTTTCTACTGCTTTATCAGACAATAAACTGCTAGATGTTTCTTCCACTTTTGCAGATTTTCTCTTGGGTTTGGAGACTCTCACCTCACTTTTAATAATTTCAGTAGTACCTCCCCTTCTTGCCTTACCTGATTCTCTAGTAGGAGACCTTTTAGTTTCATGTCTGGTAACATCTAAAGATGTTGCCACTTTAATAGTTCGAGGTGGTTTCTTTATAGGTGATTTCTTTATAGGCGATTTTTCTGGCGATATTATTCGTTCATTTTTAGACAAGTCATCGTGTGTTGTAAATTTTCTTAATCCTGTAGTTATTTTAACAGGAGAGGTAAATTGTTTCGTCTCTTTTGTCATCAAAGGTTGTCTGTGATACTCAGGTTTCAATTCCTGAATTGCCGTTACCGAAACAGCAGGAATCTCATCTAATTCAGAACTTCCAGAATCCACTTTGGTAGCATTTTGGTGTTTCAATGGTTTCCTCTTGCTTTCAATTTGAACAGAACTGGTGACCTTGGATTTCTTGTCGTGTCCCAGGATCTTAGAAATAGTTGCATCCATTGTTGACTTAATTTCTTTGACTTTCGATTCCCTGCCACTTTTCTTCTTTTGGTCCTTTTCCTTAATCTCTTTGTGTTTTCTTTTCTCTTCCACCTTCCTCATTTTTTTCCTAGGACTAGTGTTACCCTCTAAAACTCTAAAACTGGGTTCAACCATCTTTCTGGTTTTTCCATCCAACCTTTTATCTCCTTCTTTATGTTGCAAAGCTGCATTACGTTCCATCTCCTCTTGCGACGAAGTCGAAATTTCAACTGTTTCTATACAGACTTCACTGCTTCCTTTAACTGGTTCTCTGTAGTAACGCCTCAACATGATATCATCATCCTCCTCTAAATTAGAACTTAATCTATCATTACCGTTTAATGATTCTGAAATTTCTTGCAGTACTTCTGGAGACAAGGAGACTTTCCTCTCTTCCCTCATCTCTGCCATCTTACGCCTGGCCATTTTTATTCCAATGTAGGATCTTCCTTTATCAGACATTGGAGACCTCATCCAGATGGATTTAATCCTGCGAGGGCCATCTTCATCAGCGAACCTCTTTTTAAATTTGAATTTCTTTTTCATCTTCAAGTCGTCCTCTGATTCATTGTCACTCCTGCTGCGAAGACGACAATCGGTTTGCGTCGCAGCTGTGCGGTCAGTCTGGGTCGCTATAGCAACTTGACCTGGCAAACTCTGAGTCTCCAAGTAACTGGCAACATCAGTAGTCAGGCCACCAGCACCTCTGTTCTCTCTCTCCAAAAGCAGTCTTGTTAACATCGTGTTCTGTCTGACCAGTTCCATGTCGTGGACGGTGTAGGGTTGCATCTTCTCATGGGATCCCATTTGAGATTTCTCCGTGACCCTGGTGACCTCGATGGTTGGGACGTTTGGATCAAGTTCGATAGGCTGGTGACGGAATTTCGTTTGACCATCGTGTTTGTGCATATCGCTGTAATCTTGGTCCATGATGAGCTGCTGAATGTCTGATCTCAAGTTTTCCAAATGCTGAAATGCGTTGACATGAGTTTAGTTTGGACCCGGAGAAATCCTTAGAGAAATACTCCAGTGTTGATTTTGTTGGCAATAAGATATCTTGAAATCAATGTTCATATTAAATTGTAACGCAAGTTGGTAGATATATTTTGCAATATATTTTACCTCCAGCAATATCAATGAATGCAGTATTTCTACCAGAATTACTTCAGGGTCCATTTTATCACAGACAGTGGAAAGGGGTAATATGTACAATCGGGACAAAATTACACACTAAAAACAACCTTTTACAATTGAACGTGATTCCTTTCATGATAAAATGATTTTTAATGAATTGAATTATCTAATAAATAATCTGATAAAGTAGACCGACCTACATTACAGCGCATAAAGGAATTTACTTTTACTTTAAATAGATTTTCTTTTTCTAAGAGTGATTCGAAATAATGAATGGAATGAAAAATGGAGTCGAATGAAAATGAACATAAAAAGTCAATTTCATTTGACCACCGACAGTTTAATGAAAGGTTTATCTTTATTGTACTTGTTGATACAAATGGATTTTTGTACCCTTTGATCTAAACTGCCAGGAATGAGAATGATTTCAGGCTGAACGACTTCCTTGCTGCTCCTTAGATGTACGTCCACGTCCTGGAGCTCTTGTCCCTTTCGGTATTTTTGATCTTCAATAAACCGTTGCATCAGTATGTTCTTTCCGTTATAGCTTTGGGATTGTTGGTGCGTCATTACGGTCGTTTGCTTTGATGGAGTGTCTTCCACTTGACCTCTCGTCACAAGTCGCAGAACCTCGGCGTTGCCTTCGCGATAAAAATGTTGTTCCCGAACGTTTTCAGAATCATCGTAATTGTCCTGAGCTGCTTGCTGATCGATATTATGATAGGACCTCACAACTGCGTCCGATCCTCTTTCGAATTCGTGTCGTCTCATCGAGTCCACGTCGTATGTTCTCTTTTCGCCTTGCCCGTCGATATCTTCGACGAAAATGCTGGCGCTCGTTCTCCTTCTCATCGCGTTTTCTTCCTTGTGTACGTGAACGGTTTCGTTATGCATTTGCGTGGAGTCAACATCTTTTAACGGAGCCACGGCGTTGGATTCTGAAACACGAATAACGTCACCTGGTAGCGAAGCTAAACTGTAGTTTGTTCCCATGTTCCTCTTATTGAATTGCCAGTTTTTTCGACTCGAGTCCGCACTCCAAGCTTGCTTTTTCTCGGACCAAAAACCTATTCAAATAGATAAACAGTTTTAAGCCATTGTTTTCAATTGAAATTCTATTATCTTCTTTTTTCCAATGCACTAACAACAATTCACTTCGATCTTTTTAACAATCCAAATTCTTATCACCTTAACAATCCACTTTCATCTCGAGAACTAAATTTCAATTGTTGTAATTTGTTTATTTATTTAATTTTTTTTTTTGCGATTATGAGTTGAGAATTATAAATAACGTTAAATAATTTGTCTTATAAATAATGTTTTAACTGAAAAATATTTTTACCGTTGATAACTTTGGTATGATTTCGATGTTGTTGCACGTGTCTTTTTTGTCTGCCGTCGTTTCGAACGATCAATGTTTCTGAAGAGTGGATTCGCCTTTTCCTGGGCTCCATATAAAAAGGACATCCGGGACATATACAACAAAGTATTACGCTCGCTATAGCCAGCAGCAATAGCAGACCGAAGATAATCAACAACCACAGGAGTAACTTATTTTCTGCTTTGTAAACAGTCTTCAACAAACAAGCACATAGATTTTTATGAGGCTCTTTTTTTTCTTGACAAGTCAAAATGTTTTATTATAGCAAAGAAAAATACCGTATTATATATCTATGTATTGTCGCTTAAAATATTTACCACCACTTCTTCGTTCTGCAAAGTAGTTATGTTTGTAACGTGGATTTTTGTAGTGTCTGTATGGTGGCTGTCGGTTCCACCCATCCCATCCATACCACTTAGTACGCCTACTCCATTAGCCGCTAGACTTTTTCGAATTTTTTCCACGTCCACCAATGTTTCTGAATTACTTTGCTCGACTTTAGCAACTATTACACTTCTAAAATTTTCAGAAGACAAAATGTACCGGATCAATGAATCCGTAAAACTTAATCTTCAACGAAGACAGTTTTAACTATGATCGTTATTAATGAATCATTATTAATGAAGATAAAACATTTTTCGATGAAAACGATAGTTTTTACTTTATTCGCGAATTTACCTTTTACCAGTTGTATTGGGCAAACCGGACTGATTTGAGGCTTGTTCGGTGTACGGTCGTATTTCTTGGATCGTAACACGACCTCCTGTAATTGTTGCTAATGTTTCAGCGGCTTTATTTGGATCTAGATGTTCTCCTGGCATTACAAACGTCACAATCCTCGCCCCAGATGTAGGCCCTCGCAATATACGTACTTGCACGGCATTCGACATGAGCGGAACACCTGCACGTAAAATTGGACTATAAATTAAAATTTCAAATGAACTGCCAGAAAATCGGGACGCGATAGATGGATTTATGCCCGATTTTTAGTAGTTCGAAAAGATAATCGAAATTATTGACAAGCGTTTTGGTGTTTTTTTTTTTTTGTTTTTTTTCTTTTTTTTTTTTTTTACACAATACTGTTGTTGAATGCTTTTAGGATTTGAACACATTTTTTTTTTTTTTACTTTGATCACAGAAATGTTTCTACAAATTTTTGGAAATACTTGAAAACTGTAACATTTAATTTTTTGTTGTCCTTTTTTAAACAAATTTACAAACTTTTTTTTTTTTTTGTAATTTATTGACGCGCAAATTTCGAATTTTTTGTATCTCAAATCCAGATGTACTTTTTATAAAATTCTCAATCGTGGGAAATATTCATAAAACTTTCTAAATGACTTTAAAAGGTGACAGCATTATCATTTTTTGTGCATCTTGATAAACTAGAAACCCCCCCCCAAAAAAAAAAGTTCTCCGAGAATGTGGGAAAGTGCATGAAGTGGGGTCATCTTCATATCTCCGAGACTTTTTTAAATATTCGCTTAGTTTCTCATCCCCTGGAATCGGGCGAAAAAACGTTAGAAAAAACGTTGAAAACGCCATAAAATCGTCAGCAGGTAGCGAGAGAATCGGCGTTGCGTGAAGGGGAGATTGCGCGTATGTGAGGTAAAAAACTTCTAAATCGCAGAGATTTTGGGGCCGATGGTTGCGTATATTCTTTAGCTTCGCCCCCTCTCGCGCCTCGCCCCGCTTTTTTTACCTGCCAAGGATTCTCTCAGAAATTGTAAAAAAAGAACCGGGTCAGGTAGATCTCAAAAGAAGCAATATTCGCTGCAGCGCCAGCAGTATGAAATTTCAGTTACTCGCTTTTGCCGCTGCACTTCAGCTATTGAGATTTTCTCTTCCCTTCTGACTCAAATGCATTTGCATTTAAACGTATGACGATTTATCAAACGATTACAGCCGACGATGTTTCAGCAGATTTTTCAAGGGTTCGAAATAGGAATCGTTTGATTCCATCTCTAAACTACCACATATCTTTTTTTGAAGATTTAATGTTCCATTTTATAGAATTATGGATATTTATGAGATCTATTAACTTGAAATAATTTTATATTTTATTATAAATTTGTTAAACGTTCATTCAATTTAGATCTAGTGAAACAGGAAATGCACGTGTTCCTGTGAGAAGATAAACATCGACCCTACCACCAAAACGACGACATACGTTTTTTTTTTTTCGGCTAATTTTTACCCTTTTTTGCTTCCTTTCTGGTGAGCGAAATTTTCTTTATTTCCAGGTGTGCGATCCTTTTTCGTAAAACAGATAAACTCGGTAACCGTCGCTTTTCGTCAAGGTTGCCATTATTTGACACGCCGATCGATACTTACCCCGTCAAGTAAGATCGTTAAGACGTAGGAAAGTAGGAAGAAAAATGGTAGTGGAAGCTAAAGCAATTGGCGAAGCCCTTTGTACTGTCAACGGATTTTTTACACGAATTTTTGGACGAATGAGGCAACGCCAGATATCAACCGCTTTTTTTCCCTCAACGTCAGAGAAAACAAACTCAGTTGCTTTTAGAACGTGGAAGGTATAATTTCGAAGGATTCGTCAGGAGCCACAATGATTTCGACAAGATTTACAACGCCTATATTGGTGTTTAAAAGATTCCGAAAATTATTCCTCAAAAATTTATAACGTTTAGAATGGAATATATTTTTTATAATATATATCTCAAGATAATATAAAAATTGCAATGAAAATAGTGAAACATTGAAAAATGTTATAACAGACCAGAAGAATGAATTTCTATAAAAGATGAGACATAAAAATGTAGATAAATATTTTATAACCATTGGAGATCGTGGAATTCAGCATTTCTTGATTTCAATATTGTTCCTGGTCGTTTCACATACGTGATCCATTTGAAAAAGTATCATTGTGAAAAGAAAAATTATCCAATCTGGGATCTCGATTGGATCCTTTGATCTGAATAGCTTCTTTTGGGAAACGCAGAGATCGTAAAACGCGTTTTCGGACTACTTATTTTCCTGACACATGTGCAGGTAATGAATGCAGATATGTTGGGCGCAGGATGTGTGTACGTGTGGCACAATAACTATCTATCCATCACCCACGCATTCACTACGGGAATCGTTGAGGAGCGACCAGCAGCTTCGCTGCTTCTGTCGAGGGGTCTTTAATCTGCAGCTGGTCTGGACTGTTTCGTCTCTATGACCAACTGGAGTCGCTCAGGCTCGTTTGACCTGACCTTTTAAGCGAGAATTCCCAGTTCAAGAGACGACCAAAGACCAGGTCACTAGAGCCACTGTCAGGTGATAAAATGGAACAATGACACCTGAAAACTTTTCTCGTTTCTTAACTTGTCCGTGCGAAATTATTTTTGGATTAGGATCAAGTGGATTTTAATTATGCTGTAAAACATTTTTTTTTTTTTTTTATTATATAATTCAAATCATTCGTCTTTCAAAACTGAGAATAATTTTCTCATGTAAATTTTTCAAAATGTATACACTTTTATTATTAATAACCGTGTATAATGTATTCAAGAAGGAAACCGCAAGAATTTTTCCGAAGAAAAAACTCGACTCAGCATTATGATCCTTAGTTGGGTAATTAGTTGCCATTCTCCACAGTGGAAAATGAAATTAGAAAATATTTGTTTCTTCTCGACGGGATCACTTTTCGGGACGGGAAAGTGGAAGAATCGGTAGCGCCAGTTAGTTGTCCTACGGTCCTTTGTGGTGGAACGAGGGGCGTGTTTCCTCTTCTGGATTTACATAAAACATCGATTAAGCTTCATTGGAAACTGACCCAAGTCCTAATATAGCATTATACATAGTAAACGTTCATTGATCGTGCAAAACGTGTTATTTGAATTCATAATTGCCGTTAGAAGTGATGGAAGAATATTTTTAAGAGATTAAAAAATGTGAAATAAACAATAGTTTGGAAATCTTTGTTTTTTTTTTTTTTTTTTGGAATGAGATAAAAGATAAGGATAAATGGATAAAGAGATGGTTTAGATTTCCATGGGCCGCTGGAGATTAGTTCAACGTTTGTCCCAGTTTTCGCGAAAGGCATAAAAAGTACTACTGTCGTGACTGCGGGCCTGAAATTTCGCGAACCCTCCATTTTCATTATTCCTCAGTTTTTTTTATGTGTCCCTTCCGGTCTCGCGTCGTTACTGACCTCCCACTCCTGCGGCTACTCACGATCTTTCGTGACGGCCACCCGTTATTTCGTTGACTTCTCCAGAATTGATTTCGCAAATTTCAAGAAGAATTAGGATTTATCTCGCTTCGCGGAATTAGAACAATCCACAAAATATACGTTGTTAGGTCGCAAATGCACTGCATTTCGTCAATATCCAGTTTCGCATCCTTCAACCTCTTCGTTATACATAAGGACGAACTACGTAAAGATAGACTTCTGACTGTTTTTTCGTAGAAATTTTGTGGACCACTGCAACCCTCCCAAGACGCATCAGAATCTTTTTTTTTTTTTTTTAACACGAACTTCTCCACCAAAAAGTTGCAGCAGAATGAAAAAGAGAAAGAGAGAGAGAGAGAGAGAGGGGAATAAAAAAAAGGAAAGAGGACCTGCATCGAAGCCAGCAGCATCTGCTTTTGGGTCCTTGCGCAACGCAACAAAGGCCCTTACGGGGGAGGCTTGGGCCCAGGTATTTCCTCAGCGAAGCCCGCCTGTCAACCGATTTACGATTTTATTAGGGCCTTACGTCATTCGATTATGCTTCCAAGATTCAATGGAAAGGCACGCACGCCACGAGATTTCCTCTCGGTCGAATAAATTCCGAGCTCCATATCATTGTTATATATATATATATATATGATTTTATAAAAATTCACACGTTTCATTCATTCGCCAGGACCATTTGAATAATGAGCCACTCCGCAGGCCCTTATTATCCACACGTCTTGGGACATTCTAAGGACTGTCGATTTGATCCAAGTTTTTCATTGAAAAGGAACACGATAATTTGCATCAGGAAATCTCTCTCTCTCTCTCTCTTCCTGGGAAGAGAGCTTGTTGACACAGTTGCTATGGAAATCACTGACCAAGATTTCATGTTCTTCTTTGAAATTGAAAAAAATTTCAATATTCTCATTATAAATCAGTTACGAAATGCAAACGACAATGACAATTTTCCAAAATATTTAAAACGATGTATGAATATGAAGCTCGTAAATTCTTTTGGTTGATGGTTTATAAGATTATAATAATAGAGAATCAGCGAGTAAAATCGAAGTAAAATTATGACACATAGAGTGTACAGTGAGTTAGGAGGATTTTTGAAGGGGTAGGTACGCGAGGGGATCGGAGCCAATAGAATAACAGTGTCGCCTCGTATGTTTTGAGTCGTCGGTAAGGGTGAGAAGGGGTGGACTCGTTTTTGGCTGACGTAGGGTGAGTCTAAAACCGTTAGGCTGGTCGCGTGCCGGCGGAGGCACGTGGCCACTCTTCGAACAAGCACACACACACACACACACACACACACAGCCATGTCTCTCGCTCTTAAACGTATACAATCTTGCCTCTCTGTGTCGCTCTTAAACTCTGCGACTAAATCCTTCCCAACTTTTATTTTCATTTCCTTTCTAAAACACGCTGGCTCCAATATCAGCATGCTCATTTATTTGCCGATCTTATGGATTCCCAAATAGATACTTCCACAAATTTACATTTTAAAATCTACTCAAATAGACAAAAAGGTTTCAAATATTTTGCCCGTGGTTTTAATCTGAAAAATAACGTTGAGAAAACAACAATTTTTGGAGGAAAAATTGATTATAGCATAAGCCCCGTGACCCGATGAAAAAGACATTTGAATATATATGTTAATTCTGAATTTTATGAAAAACACGTAAGTGGCAGCTGGGATATACCAAAAATTTGATCTTCATAACGTAGCGACAGCTTTCCCGGATGAGGGATATTGATGATTCGAATGGAATAAATTAAACAAAAGCTGGGCACGATGACGGTTTACATTATCGCGTGGTTTTCTGGATGAAACAAAGTTGTTTAGTCCAGGTAAACACATGGCAGTGCGACGCTGTCTTTGCGTTGCAGATGCTCGCTAATGAAAAAAAAAAAA